>JASDQU010506758.1:16537-31443 GCA_032191745.1 Picea mariana
CAATGAGTTGTCATTAATACATGATGAAGATGGATCGATGTGGTTTCATTGGTATATGATGCATTGTTGGAAAAATGTATAGATGACTCATTATTGTCTTATCATGATTAATAAGGTGCACAAATGGATGAACTCCAAAGTGGTCCCTTTATGGTGAAATCCCTCATGGGAAGACGCTTTGCATGTTGAGTTATCCTAGAAGAATGGTTTGAGAACCCATGCTGTCATTATTGTCTTATAATGATTGATAAGGTGCACAAATGTATGAACTCCAAAGTGGTCCCATTATGGTGAAAGCCCTCACAGGAAGACTCTTTGCAGATTGAATTATCCTAGAAGAATGGTTGGAGGACCCATGATTGTATGTGGAATAATGAGATGAATATCAATGAAACTGTTGGTGAAACTATCCTAGATGGATAGTGCTTGTAATTCCATTTCTAGTGGTATGTGGAATGTCACATAACTCCTCATGGTTTGAGAGTTATGGCCTTACGAAGAAGAAGGACCCCCACATGAAGGCTTGAAGCCCCCAAGGTCAAAGAAGTCAAAGTGACCTAAAAGAAGAAATCATTATTTAAATGATAAAGAGAAGTGACAAAATCAAGAAACGATAAAGTAAGGTGACAAAATCAAGAAGGAATATTTAAATGATAAAGTATTGGAGAAATTTCTATTTATGGAAAGTGGTTAACCCTAAAATAAGGAAAATTGGTTATGTGACCTAGAAATAGGTTAAGTGACCTAAAAATGGGTTAAGTGACCTAGATGATGAAAGTATAGATAAGATAGCAATGGTCTCTTATAGATCATCCTTTTTGTGGATCAATGGAGAGATTCTTGTGAGAATATCTTTTGGAGTATTGGTGGAGAGCTTCCTGAGCATTTTTGGTGTGGAACACTTGAGAATATTGAAGATCTATAGGTGACTGAGGTAACCAAAGGATATCTAAGCCAAATTTCAGAGGGAAGGTGAAGAAAAGAGGGTCATAATTCAAGGGAGGATAAATTATTTTCATGATTCTTTCTAAGTTTCAGATTGATTGAACAAATATTCTGTGCGAGGCACACTCTTCAAGGTCACTCCCTAGAATAATCCCGAATTCAACAAGGTATGCCATTTTTTCTATAACTCCTTTTTTGAGAGGTTCCAAGAAGTGACACCTGGAGGAATTGCATAAAACACACTGAAGAACATTGTATATTAGTTTCATATCTTTATTCATTACAAGTACAAAGTTATGAGTATTTCAAGTTAGGGTTGTTGACTAATCCAAAACTAGTCATGGTTGAGACAAGCAGTTGATGAGTTGGCACATACATGAGGTGTATAGTTGATGATGTTGGTACATATTGATGATTCATNTGTTGATGAGTAGTTGACACATGATTGATATATACTTGGTACATGGTTGGATGTACTTTTTTATGGTACAAATTGATTATAGGTTGTTTGGCACAGGTTGGTGCATGGTTGATGCACTTGTTTATGGTACAGATTGATATCTATTGAGGATTGTTGCCTCATCTCAGTTGGTGTTGAAGGTGTAAGATGAATCTTACATTATAGAGCTGGCGATCTTGTAGAGTTTAACTCTATTCAGTTGTTGCTGAAAAACCCCAGGGATTGTAGTCTGTAATAAAAATAAAATTGTACATACATCTTGTGTTCTTTGTGTTCCTTGTGGTGATGACTTGTTGATGATATATTGCTGATATATGTTGTTGATATGTGTTGACATTTAACTAGTTATAAATGAAATCAATGAGTAATGAGTTAATGGTGATTGATAACTAAGGAATTTGGGAAAAAGAGCCCTACATTGTTCACCCCCCCCCTCTCAGTGTAGTCGGTGTGTCCAATAGTTAGCTTTCCTTAGGAATGCATGCATGCATAATAGTGATGGTAAAAATAGAAATTCTAAAATAGAACTAGTCAGTTAACTCCCACTGAACTAGTGTGTCGAAAATACAAATTTCTCCAACACCCCCCCTGAACATCACTATGGAGTAAAAAATGAGTCCTTGCTACTAGGCCATTTTAGGTAATCATGTACAATGCAACTAAGGAACACTGAAAAAAACAAGGAAAGAGGGAAAGCCATGTGGGAACAAACCCTCCCCTCAAATGATAATGTATCAAAAGAATAAAATGGAAGTTTCTAGGCAACTGTGTTCTTCACTACAAGACGATCCCACAAAGTTTGAAACTTTTTCTCACTAAACGTCTTCGTGAATATGTATAAATATTTATGGATCTGATGAAGTCCTTTGGCAACCTATCAGGCCTTATACCTCTTGATCCTGTGGACCCATTTGCACTTGAAAATATTCCTTTCTGGTGGAAGTGGAACCAAATTCCAATTATGGTTTTGTAGGAGTGAGTCATACTCCTTATGCATGGCTGCTTGCCATAATGGATTTCCCACAACCCTATAGTAGTTCTGTGGATCAGTAGATTGAACCATATAGCAATGCATGTACATCGCAAGTTCTTAAGATGAAAATAAATGAGAAGGCTCCTCATGTTGAGATTGATTCCTCCTCGAATCCAATGGATTTCCTACAATGTTTCTTGCTGCCTAAAGTGTGGTCTGTTCCCTCTTGGGCATCTGCTGAAGCTTCTGCATTGGCTTCTTATCTGGATGTTCTACCTGCTTATTTCCATGTATAAAATATGAGTGTATGGAATCATCTCTGATGTCTGAAACTAATGGAAGAACAAGAGTATATGATCTGAATTTTATGAGAAAAATGAAATGACTACATATTATTAATAGGTGCTTAACACAAAATAGCATAGATACATTAAAACTGGTTTTCTATTCAATAAGTAAATAAGCTGAAACTGTAAAATGCAGGGGAAACAAGCTTGCTGGAATGGTGGTGGCTTATCTATGAGAAGAGATGTGACGGCTGCGCTCATTCACTAGAATATTATTACAATGAGGTTATGAAGGCCTTTTTTACAATAAAAAGGAATTCCAAAAACCATAGACATCCAAAAACCTAACCCTGGGAGATGAAGAGCCAAAAGTCACGTGGGCCTCGTCTGGGTAAGTTAGTACATTAACTTCCCAGGGTCGTAACTTTTGCATATGATCTTCGTTTTAGGCGTATGATAGCCCTTTGGAAAGGTATCATTGAGGAGATTAATTTTGGGGGATCAATAATTCCCCTAGATTTAATTTAGAAGATCTATCTCGAAAAAACTTCATTTAGGCCCTCAAAATGGCTCGAGAAGTTAAAACTGCTAAAAATAGTAAATTGCCAAAATTGCCAGAAAGTTGTTTTGACCCAGTTGGAAAAGGTTGGTGGCCATCGATATCCACCTGGATCAATCCTCCCTCCTTAGGAATCAATGGTATCCATTGCGTTGATTTCCCCCATCAAATGAGGAAATTTCTGTTTAATTTGGCCCCGAGTGAGCCACTTTCCTTGGTGCAGGAGTTGCCTTGCTTTGAGGACTTGATAAAGCTGGATCCTTTGCTGTCGAGTGCCCCTGATCTATGTGTCCACAATATGATCACTAGATTCCTATTGTATGCAATTGAAGTTGAGATCTATTGGTTTCAGCTGTTCTACTATGTCTGAGGTGTCCAATAATGGTGGGAAATAAGGGCGAAGGAGATCCACATTGAACACTAGGTGCAGGCCAAGGAAAGGAGGAATGTTGAGCTCAAAAGAATTATCCCCCATGAACTTGGTGATGGTGTACGACCCATAATGGAGTGGGCGAATATTTCTATGGGGTCTTGTAAGGCGTTCTTTCTACAAGTGCAACCAAAATTTTCCACCCACCTGAAACTTATGTGGCACCCGATGTTGTTCATGGCGCTGCTTGTACTTGTCATTGGACTTTTGTAGGATATCTTGAACCTGTTGGCAGATGTGATGGATCTGATCAATGAACCAAGTGTCTTTGTTAGCTTCAGTTGGATCAGGATATGAGTTGGTCGAGGTGACCGCAAGGGGAAGTGTAACATCTATGGGACCAAATGGTTGGAATCCCAACCCCACCTGAAAGGGGTTGTAGCTGGTTCAGCTATGCAGAGCTCAGTTGTAGATATGTTGGACATAGGGAAGGATCTCATCCCATGTGCAAGGGTGCTTTGAATTATACATGCGAAGGATATGCACAATCATTCGATTTATGACCTTAGTTTGGCCATCTGTCTGGGGGTGGAAGGTTGTGGATTTGGTGAGCTTGGTGTCTAGCAGTGACCGGAGGCTCGACCAAAATGTGATGAGAAATCGTCTGTCTTGATCTGAGACAATGGTTTATGGGATTCCAAAATGTAACCAGACTCGTTCAAAGAATATATTGACAATTGCCTCTGCTATGATGTTATTCTTGCAGGCAACCAGAATCACCATCTTAGAAAAGCGATCAACAACAAAAAAAACACAGTCATTTCCTCGTTTGGTAGATGGAAGGCATGCCATATAGTCCATTGAGATGGATTACCATGGAATGTCGGGAGTAGGAAGAGGGGTGTACATGCCTTGTTTCTTAGTGGTTGGTTTGGAAATAGCCTAAACAGTGCAGGACTTGATATACTTGCTAACCTCCTCTCGAAGTTTCGGCTAGTAGAAATGTTTTTGTAGCATCGCCACTGTCTTTTCGACACCGAAGTGTCTTGCCACCCAACTATAGTGGGATTCCCAGATAACACAACAACCCATCCTAAAGATTGAAATTATCGACAACTGCGTTTGCACCCAACATTTGGTAGGTGGTGGTGAATTCCGGGTCTAGCTTGGTGTGCAAGCTATGGAATATATTTGTGAAATTTGGCACTGCTTGGTCTCTTTCTTGTCGCAGTGTGGTCCATTTGGTATACAAGTCATCATAAATTCTGACAGGGTAGTATTGTTCCTTAATAACATCGCTGAAGGATTCCTAGGTGGTCGTGACTGTAAATAATGAGGATTCCTCTATTTCATTTTTCTCACAGAAAGTTTCCCACCAATCTTTGACAAGGGGAACAACTTTGAGGAGCGCAAAATTAATATTTTATCGATTCGAAAAGTTATGGACATAAAAATACCCTTCTAGTAGATTCAACCACTTTTCTACAACATCTAAGTATATATGACCTTCAAATATAGGAATACCAAAGTTTATTTGTACCTTGAAGGGGGCATCGCCTTCGCTCGAAGAATATGCATTGCCTGTTGGTAGCCACCAAAGGATTTGCACGAAACTATCCATCATCTCATTCCTTTGTTGCATGAGGGATTCCTCAATCAATAGTTTGAAATGATCTCTTGTTCCATCTAATTTATTTTCTCCTTCCATGAGAGGTCACTTGGGCATGCGAGATCTTTTGTCCTCAAGAGAAACAAGCTCAAGACCCAACTCTTTGTACTTCGACCTCGTTGGGGACATGCATTAAGATGACAAGGAGCAGGCCACTTTGATACCACTGATCCAATTTTATGAGAAGCATGAAATGAATATAGATTATTAATAGGTTCTTAACACAAAATAACATAGATACAATAAAAATGGTTTTCTATTCAATAAGTAAATAAGCTGAAACTGTAAAATGCAGTGAAAACAAGCTTGCTGGAATGGTGGCGTCTTATCTCTGAGAAGAGATGTGACAACTGCGCTCATTCGATAGAAGATTATTACAATGAGGCTCTGAAGGCATTTTTACAATAAACATGAATGTCAAAAACCCTAGACATCCAAAAACCTAACCTTAGGAGATGAAGCACCAAAAGTCATTTGGGCCCCGTTTGGGTAAGTTAGTACATCAACTTCCTGAGGTTGTAACTTTTGCATACGATCTCTATTTTAGGCGTATGATAGCCTGTTGGAAAGGTATCATCAAGGAGATTCATTTTGGGGGATCACTAATACCTTTAGGTATAATTAATAATCTTGATCCCGAAAAACCTTCATTTAGGCCCTCAAAATCGACCCAAAAGTTAAAACTGCTAAAAATAGTAAATTGCCAAAATTGCCAAAAAATTGTTTTGAGCCAGTTGGAAAAGGTGGGTGGCCACCGATATCCACTTGGATTAGTATATGCATATTTCACTAGAGGTGCATGCAAATTAATCTCCTTATGTGTAAGTAGAATATAGGAGTCATCGTCATAAAACTTAGTGAATTTATACAACCTTGACTTGTGATCCACCTCACCAATTGCAATGATGGAATTGTCATGCATGTCAATTATTGAAACTGAATCTGATGTAAATTCGACCTTTTTACCTTTCTGAGTGATCTGATAAACTGAGAGTAGATTCATAGAAATCTTTGGAACATGTAAAACATTCTCAAAACTACCATTATGGAGTTCCACTCTCCCTTGTCCTTCTACTGCTACTGGAGTATCATCCCCCATGAGAACAAGGGGTCTTTAGCATGGAATCAAAGAAGAGAAAACTTCCTCTTTTGCTTCCATATGATGGGATGCACCAGAATCTATAATCCATGAATCAGATGAGGAATGAATTGCAACCAAAGCATGATGATGACCTTTCTTAGGAGCAATATCTTCTTCCTTCTACTTCTTGAATCCCTCTAGAATGAAGTTTCCAAGGTTGTTTTGCTGAAGTGCTCGTGACATAAGATTTATCTGTTTATTCATGCATGCAGATTCTTCATGATTCGGTTTATTTCATTAAGTGCATTGCTTTCCCTTCTTCTTCTTCTTCTTGGAATCTGAAGAGTCTTTAGAACTTGAAGAATCATTAAAGGGTTTGGAATATTCCCGTTCTGTTTGGATGACCCTTTTCCATCATGCATGGTGAGTGCACATGCTTTGGGATCTTTCATGAGGCCCATATATATGAGTTTTTTCTTCTCTTTTGTAAGAGACTCAATGAACTGAGCCAACGTAGGCATTTTCCAATTTGTTCCAAAAATACATCTACCATAATGGAAATTGGAGACACATACAATGTATTCTGGTCCTAGCTTGGCCAATATTGTTGGAATAAGTTGTTTCTCTTGTGCATACTTATCAATACCACATTCACCCAAGCTCAATAGAAAAGATTTAAATTTAGTAAAGAAATCTTGTATATTATCAAAACTTTTAGGGTCTAAGGTATTCAACTCTACCTCAAGCATATGACCTCGCATCTCATCCTGCTTTCCAAAGAGTCCTTTCGAGGTGGTCCATATCTCATTTGGATTCTTGCATGTAACAAAATGAAACCATAAATCAATGGAGATTAACTCAATAAGTAGTCTCGTGGTCTCATCCTTACGGTTCACCCATCTCATCTTCTCAATCATTGATGTAGGTTCTGTTTCTGTCGCCATCATCAAATTATACAGTCCTTTCCTTCTGAGTTGGAATTCTGCCTTGGTCTTCCAATCAAAATAATTGTATGCTATGAGGATTACCACCAATTTTGACTATATAATAGTTGTCATATCCATCTCTCCCACTATTTCGAAGAACCCCTAAAAATTTACTCTCAATCTGCAAGTGAAAAATTAAGAAATCATGGCAGAAAGGGCACTTTAAGTGAAAATTCGTATCGGTTTCAAGAGATGATATTGCAACTTACTTTCTAAGGAAACAATGAGGAATATCTCCAAATGGTTTAAAACTCGCTTCCAAAATGGGTCTATTTACTTTTCAAACAGGTTGTTTCCTCCAAAACTTAATATTTTGGGAGAAATCACTACTGAAAGGTACAACCATGAATTCGTATCAGTTTCAAGAGTCTATATTGTGACTTAATTTCTAAGAAAAAGGTGAATAATCTCTCCAAAAAGTTGAAAAACACTTCCAAAATGGGTTGATTTACTTTCTACCTAGGCCGTTTCCTAAAACACATAATATTTTGGGAGGAATAACTGTTGAAAGGTACGACCACATATTTAGCTCACCAAAACTCTGATTTTCCTTATTATTTGGCTCGTCTAGCTTGCTCAAAGAAATATAGCTCTAATACCATGTCAATGTTTCATGGAAGCTTTCATAGGAGATCTAGCTAAAGCAAGTACAAACAAATCTTATCAAGAAAGGAAGAGAGATTCAATATGGAAGAGTGAGAAAATGTATTCACACTACTCCAATGAGTTGATGATTGATACATAGATCATGATTAATATGATACAATGAATGAGTGGAATACACTCATATATAGGGAAAAACATTCCATAATTAAGAAAAACAATCAAGCAGTTAGCTTTCCTTAGGAATGCATGCATGCATAATAATGATGGTAAAAATAGAAAGTCTAAAATATAACTAGTCAGTTAACTCCCACTGAACTAGTGTGTCGAAAATAGAAATTTATCCAACAATTTTGTGGTACTCTAACAGACCGTCCTTACCAGACATTCGAGATCTGCCCAACAATCATAATATTCCCTATGATATAAAATCCTAACAAGATACCACGTGGTACTCTGACAGACCATCCTTACCATACCTTTAGGATCTTCCCAGGAATCATAAGATTCCCTAGGACATAAAATCCTAACTAAGCTACCACTACTGACTACAACTGGCATACACATGCACATGTACTCTTACAGACTGTCCTTATTGGACCTTTGGGATGTTCCCAGGAATGATCAATCCCCTAGGATATAAAATCATAACAAAGCTACCCATTGTTGTTTAGGATACCATAGTATCATTAACATCACTCCCCCTTTCGAGGGAGGTCATTTCAGACAATACGAAGATTGTATCAGAAGTAATCAAAATTCACACAAGACAAAGGCTTTGCCAACACATCTAGAACCTACTCATATGTTCCAACATATTGGTGTAGTACATCTCCTCTTTTAACCATATCATGAATGTAGTGATACCAAATCTCTATGTGCTTCAACTTATCATGGAACACTGGGTTCTCCATCATCTTTATACAACTTTGGTTATCACATAGAATCACTGTGGCTTCCATCTCCAGATCGAACAGACCTATCAACAAATTCCAAATCCATATGGATTCACAACTAGCATAACATGTTGCAATGTATTCCACTTATGTCGTGCTAAGAGAAATACTGGATTGCTTCCTTCTTTTCCATGAAGTCATGGCTGACCTCAAACTGAAAAAACATCCTGAATATCTCTTTCCATCTGAAGCACTTCCAACCCAATCTGAATTAGTATAGCCATACATTCTAAAGTCATGATCTCCAGTATAGAAGAGACTATAATCCAATGTACCCTTAAGGTATCTCATCACATTATTTGCAGCTACAAGGTGAACACGTCTAGGCTCCACCAGATACTGACTTAAGGTGTTCACAACAAAGCATAAATCTGGCTTGGTATTCATGAGATACATCAACGATCCAATAATTTGTCTGTATAGAGTAGCATCAACCAACTCTGATGAAGTATCAACCAAGAGATTCAAATTTGTTTCCATGGGTGTGTTCATGGATTTACATTCCAATATGTCAAATCTCTTCAGTGTTTCAACTAAATACTTCCCTTGGTTAAGGAAGATCTTCTATGGGCTCTGCCAAATTTCAAGACCTAAGAAATAATGCATCGAGCCTAGGTATTTCATCTCAAAATCTATAGCAAGCTTCTTCTTGCAATCTGTGATGAGATTTTCTTCTCCAGTTAAGAATAAATCATCCACATATAGTAGCAATATGACTAGCTCATCATTCATAGCCTTGAATTAAAGTTTAGAATCATATTTACTCTTGGTAAAGTCCAATCTAGTCAAGAAACTATCAATTCTGCGATACCAAGCTCTAGGAGTTTGTTTCAACCCGTACAGATCTTTTTTCAACCTACAGACATGAGTCTTTCTATATTCAACTTCAAACCCTCGTGGTTGTTCTATATACACTTCTTCTTCAATGGCACCATTTAAGAAGGTTTTTTTCACATCCATCTAATGTAACTTCCACTTCATTTTGGATGCAAGAGATATGATGGTTTTGATAGAAGTGTATCTAGCTACAAGAGAAAATGTTTCTTCATAGTCAATACCTTCCTTATGAGAAAATCCACGAGCCAAAAATATTGCCATATATTTTTCAATACTTCCGTCTGTTGCATGTTTTATCTTGTATATCCACTTGGAAGATACCACATCTTTGTTCTTTGGTCTGAGAACTACTTCCCATACATCATTCTTTATAATGGATTGGTATTCTTATGTCATGGCGTCCATCCATTATTTCTTTTGAATGGCTTATTCAAAGCAAGTAGGTTCATTTTCTATGAGATCACACATAAAGGCCATATAGATGGAGAATGTCTTAGGTTTCTATCATATCATGATCTTCTGGAATCTCATCATCAAGGGTAACTGTAACTTCCTTCACGGGTTCTATAACTCTTGGAGCTACAAGTTCTTGTTCATATACTTCTTCAATATGACAATTGCTTGATCTTTTGAGTGTTTCATCTTCATCAAAGGTTACACATCTATTGATGTCAATATGATGGTAACCTGGTAAATATGATGGTAAATTCTGAAGGCCTTAGATACCTCATAGTATCCAACAAATATTTCATTCTTTTCTAAAGGATCCAACTTAGTTCTCTTTTCTTTTGGAATGTGTACAAATACTGAACAACCAAATATTTTTAGATGGCTTACTTCTGGATTTTTTCCGGTGAACGTTTCTTCGGGGGTTTTGAATCCAAGTGCACTATGGGATAATCTGTTTTGGACATATGTTGTTGTTCTTGTTGCTTCATCCCATAAGTGAATTGGAATATCTTGATCGTGAATCATAGTCTTTACTGCTTCCATAATCGTTCTGTTCTTTCTTTCCGCTACACCATTTTGTTGAGGATTATAAGGAGTGGTGAGCTCCCTCTTAATCCTGAAATTTATACAAAAGCTTCCAAATTCATTTGAATAGTACTCTCCTCCATTTTCTGACCTACGTATCTTGATTTTCCTTTCATAGAGGTTTGTTGACGATTGAAATTGCAACGATGAATTATGCCTGCAAAGGATTGCTAAACCCTATTATTTATTTATGATAATAATAGTTAACTAGTAGGTGGGGCCCACTTGTAGACTAGAGGCACAAAGATAGACGTGTTACGCTTATATGTTGTTGTTGTTATGATGTTTCCTACACATTTCTATACAGTTTATGGTGCAGTCTTGGTTTAATTTGATATTACAAATGGTTGGTTGATGCATTGATTGCTAAATGATGTTAATATTCACTCGCATTACAGGGCAGTGTGATGGATATAAGGATTATTTATTTACAGGAGTTATGTTATTATATAACATTGGTTAGTAATCTTGTACATGTTTTTATGCAAAAGATAGTATGATGATATGGGAGCTAGCTCAAAACAAAAAGGGAAAGAAACTATGGGTAAGTCCTAAGGCCATGGTAAATAGATTACATATAACCTTGAATGTATATATAAATTGTTGCAAGTAATGGACCTAGTAATGATACTATGCATTTTGGTTAATAGATTATGCGATTTTTTTTAAAGGATGATATGGGAAGCGCATGTGGTAACGTTAACATATGGTTATTATTGTGACATGTTTTGGGTGGTGCACTATGCAATGGTTATGGTTTGAATTTAATGGTTGATGTTATGTTAATGGGCTGGATCGTACGTGAAATTGAATAGGTCCAGGTGAGGAAGTGATGTGCATTTACTGCATGTCACTCCAAATCACCCTCGAGCCCATCACCCTAGCATAGTTGCATTGTTTCTCTATTGGTTGTGGAAGCTCCATGATTTCAGGTTTCGAAGGGGAAAACTCAAGCCAAATCTTCATTGAAGCGATTTTTCACAGGTATGGCTCTTTTCTTTCCATCCATGATGGTCTCTCTGTATTGTGAATCAAATGGTGGCTCAAGATTGCATGGGTTCTGTGTTTTTATTGAGCTTTCGACTGAGTGTTAATATTTTATTTATGGTGTTCTCTGTGATAACTTTGGAATGTTGGCATTTTTAAGAAAAGAAATGGGTGTTATTGCTTTGTAAAGTCTTTGCATTAGTTATTGATAAAATGAATTCAGTCAACTTGTTTTTTTATGATGATTCTCTATGGAAAATGATAACAATGGTGCAACAAGCTCTAAGTTTTATTATTGTGGGGTTTTACCATCAATATGTAATATAACTGATATAAAATGTATGCAGAAAAGAAATAAAATGCTAGTAATGGCAGAATAAAAACAATGTAACCAGAACATTCACCACAATAACACTGAAATGATATAAGAATAACAACAAAAATAACACTTTGAATATGAAAGAAATTTTCACAGGCATCTTCGAGGGGGAAACCTCCAATTGAGCTGAGCTCTATTACAATAATATCCAATCTAGGGTTCTCATACCCTCGACTCCTATTTATACTAAAAAGAAGCATCTAGAGGAAGATCCTTCTAGAAGAGGAAGCTTCTATTAGGTCTTCTTACATCCACCTTATTCTATTTTATTTAAAGGCATTATTAATATTAACCTTTATTACATCCGAATATATTGTTCTACCTATGTGTGAGTTAGGACCCTAACAAGTCCGCCCCCTTATAAACAACCTTGTCCTCAAGGCTTGAGATGAGGAAATTGCTGCAGAATGGTAGCTGGTTCCCAAGTGGCGTCTGTTGGAGTTGTATCTTTCCACTGGACTAGCACTTCCTTGATGGTTCTCTGACGTAGGCGACACTCACACTAGTCCAAAACTACTTCTGGTTGTAGCCAAATGGATCCTTCTTCATCTAAATCTGGAAGGTTGGTTTGAATTTGGCACTTAGATCCAATCACCTTCTTTAAGCATGAAACATGAAAAACAGAATGTAGCTTTGAATGGTTGGGAAAATCTAACTGATAAGTGACTTGTCCCACATGCTTGAGCATGGTATAAGGACCATAAAATTTGGGTGCTAGATTCTGACAATGCTCGACCTTGAGGGAAGTTTGGTTGTAAGGTTGCAGTTGAAGAAACACTTGATCCCCTTCTGCAAATTGACGTTCAGAGTGACCTTGATCTGCTTGTTGCTTCATGCGATTTTGTGCCATGAAAAAATTCTCTTTGAGGGTACAGAGAATAGCCTCTCGAGCTGTAAGTGTTAGGTCAACCGCCTGGACCTTTGAGGCACCTGGTAAGTATGAGAGAACTGAAGGTGGCTTCTATCCATATACCACTTCAGAAGAAGTCATGCGTGTAGCTATATGGTATGAAGTGTTGTACCACCATTTATCTAGGGGTAACCATTGAGCCCACTGATTTTTCTTTTCCGAGGAAAAACACCTCAAATATGTTTCCAAACACTTGTTGACAACTTCCCATTGGCCATCAGTTTGGGGATGATAAGTTGTGCTAAGATGCAATTTTGTGCCTTGTATATTGAATAGTTCTTGCCAAAAATTGCTTGTGAAAGTTGGGTCGCGATCAGAAACAATAGAGTGTGGCATGCCATGAAGCTTGAAGACTTGATCCATGAAGATTTGAGCCACCTTGGATGCTGTAAGAAGGTGTTGAAGGGCACATAAATGAGCATACTTGGAAAGGTGATCAACAACCACCATGATGATCGATTTATTTCCTAATTTAGGTAAGCCAGTAATAAAATCCATAGAGATATCCTTCCAAATAGCAGGTGGAATCGGGAGAGGTTGTAGTGTGCCCGACGATTTGACTATTTCTCCCTTGTTGCATTGACACACGTCACATTCAGCTACAAAATTATGAATTTCTTGTTTCATACCATCCCAGAAAAAGGAACGTTTGACCCTGTCATAGGTTTTGGTGAACTTGGAGTGCCCTGTTATGGGTGTAGCATGAAGCTCAGAAAGTACCCTGGATTTAAGCTTTGATTGTTTACTTAAATATAAACAACCTTTGTATTGAAGTTCCTCATGGAGCCAAGAGTACCCTGGGGAAGCTGGAGCATTGGACTGCAATTTCTGGATCAACTGCAAACTTTTGGGATCTTGTAGCCATTCCTGGCGAACGGCTTGGAGCCAATCTGGTACAATGAATGAAAGAGAAAAAAGGGATCCTTCATCTTCATATTTGCGGGAAATTGCATATGCAACCACATTTCCTTTCCCTTTCTTATAAATCATCTCTTAATCACATCCAAAGAGTTTAGTCACCCATTTTTGTTGTTCTGGGGAGGAAATGTGTTGTTCCAGAAAATACTTGAGGCTTTGATGGTCTGTCTTAATTTGGAACCGTTTCCCCAATAGATAAGGATGCCACAGATCCACGGCATGCATAATAGCCAATGTTTCCTTTTCATAGATGGATTTTCCCAGATTTCATTCAGATAGTTTCTTGCTGGTAAAGGCCAAAGGTCGACCCTCTTGCATAAGGAGCACCAATTCCTTTCCCTGAGGCATCACATTCCAACACAAAGGTATTTGTGAAATCGGGAAGGGCAAGGACTACAGTGGTGCACATGGCCATATTCAAGGTTTGAAAAGCTTGAGCAGTGACTGGAGTCCAAGTGAAAGAGTTCTTTTTGAGGAGAGCAGTGAGAGGTGCTGCAATCTGCCCATAATTCTTAACAAAATTGCGATAATACCCTGTTAAGCCTAGAAATCCATGCAATCTCTTAAGAGTCTTTAGGTGAGGCCAGTCTTTCATAGATTCAATTTTTTTAGGATCCACCCCGACACCATCTTTTCCAACCAGATGACCCAAGTATTCTACTTCTGAGGCACCAAAAGAACATTTAGACTATTTCAAGAAAAGTTGGTGCTGAGAGAGTAGATGGAGAACTCGATCCACATGAGCAAGATGGCCTGTCCAGTTTTTTCTATAGATTAGGATATCATCAAAGAAAACTAAGACAAAATGGCGGAGAAAAGGATGGAAGACATGATTCATGAGGCTTTGGAAGGTGGAGGGGGCATTACACAAGCCAAAGGGCATGACCAAAAACTCATAGTGGCCCTCATGAGTTCTAAAGGCAGTCTTGGGAATATCTGCCTCTTTCATAC
>JASDQU010506758.1:31769-53223 GCA_032191745.1 Picea mariana
TTTGGGAAAAGGGGTGACGATACAGACGGATATTGGGAGGAAGGCTTCTGGGTACAAGGGGAATGGAATGATCATGAACACCACGGGAAGGAGGGAGGCCTTGAGGAGTGGAAAAGAACAATTGATGTTTAGAAAGGATGGCTTGGAGGTCTTGCGGTACAGAGGGTGTCTCTATTGCTTGTATGGCATGGAGTTGGGCGATAACACCAAAATGACCCTTTTTGAGAAGATTTTCCATGCGACAGGAACTAATGATATCAGGTGAACTGATGGTGATTCCTTGGAACTTATATTGGTGGCCCTCCTGGTCGAATTGCATGGTTAAGTCTTTAAAATCCATGATAATGGGACCCAAAGTCCTTAGCCAGTCTGGACCCAACACAATGTCACAACCTCCCATGTCGATAGTAAACATATGGGATTTCAGGTGGTAGTCACCAATTTGGAGAAGCACATTTTCACAATGCCCTCCACATTTCATGGAACCACCATTGGTAGTCATGATTTGGAAATTATTGATGACATGGATGTAGCAATGTGTTTCTTGGGAAATGCGACGATGAATAAAATTATGGGTGATGCCACTATCAACCAGAATGATGACCTTCCGATGCTTGATGTAACCGATTAGCTTGAGGGTTTGGGGAGCAGAGAAGCCAGTGAGAGAATTGAGGGAAATGACTGGTTCTACTTCAGGAGTTTTTGAGGGAGGGGTTATGTCAGTGGATTTAGGTGATTCAGACATAGAGGGAGTTTCTTCATCTTCTTCTAAAATCTCCTTGGAGATGGCCATAAAAATATTTTGTTATTTACACTTGTGGCCTAGGAAATATTTGTCATCACAGTTATAACAAAGGCCTTTGAGTTCGCATTCAGCCATTTCAGCCCGGGTCAATTTTTGGATCTTTAGTGGAGAAGAGGGAGTAGTGGGATTTACTAGTTTAGGACGAGGGATGAAGGAGGTTTTATGGTTTTGAGAATATACAACATGTTGTGCTTCTTTATCTCTTTTGGTAGCCTCCACCCAACTCTCAGGCCAAGCCATGAAGACATGGGCCCAAATTTCATCCTTGAGGCCGCTGATAAAACACTCTCAGAAAAAGGCATCAGACATGCCCTTTGTTCTAAAATCCAGGCGCTCAAAGGCAGCTATAAAGTCTTCCACTATTCCTAATTGTTTCATCTTTGTCAAACGACTGAAATGGTTGGTGTCAGTGTCAAAGCGTTCATAAAGCTCTACCACAAATTGTGTCCAAGCAATATACCCTTGATGATAATTTTTTCTCCATTGCCACCATTGCCAACGTTCTTGATCTAGATGGAGAACACCATACCGAAGTTTGGCCAAGTCATATGTAATGTTGTATAAAGAGAAGTAATGTTTCATTTGGGTTACTCAACCAGTGGGGTCCGAGACATCAAATTTGGTCACATCCACACGTGGAAGGCGTAGGTCACGTTGAAAGTGATGGTTTTTCAAGGTATGGGAATGAGAGGAATGGTCACCCTCAACATGTGGGGGTGAGGAAGAGGAAGGGTTATCTATAGGGATATGCAGTTTGGTGCAGAGTGCCAAAAAGACTGATTCAAGCTAGGTGGTGAGGTCTTGTTTGATTTCTCCCATTGAGGACTGCATGGTTGTATTGATGACGATGACATTGGCACTGAGTTGTTTCACTTCTTGTTGGGTCTCAATGAGAACATATTGCAAGGTGTTGAAGAAATATTCCAAGTCTTGGCTACAAGTATGGGCCATGAGAATGGGGGAACTGAAAAGGGGCAGGTGGGGTAAAAAATTTTTGCCGAAAAAATGATATGGATGAATGTGATAAGGGCAAAGAGATGAATCCAATGGAATAGGTATGAAATAATGGTGAAAAATTTTCCAGACTTCAAATGCTTAACCAAAAAGAAATGTGTATTTACTTGGCAATTCGAACACAGTTGAGAAACAATAGATCTTGTCTATTTTAATTTTTTTATGTTATTTCCCCAAGGGTTAGGTATTCAAGGGTTCTACAGACAAGGGTTTTCCCCGTGCTATAGCTCTTTGATATACATGCAGGGTCCAACAGTAGTACTCGAACCGATATCTCAGGGCACTAACTAAGGAGGATAGACCGTACCCTTAACCATACTACCTGACTACCCAGGTACTAGAGAGTATCTTCCCGAGTGTTGTTCTCGGTGACACTATAGCAATCAGGCATCCGATCGGTTTATCTAAAGAGGGCTTCAAGTAATCTAGGCCGATTTGTACACAGGTGTTGTTTGATGTGATACCACTCGAAGGGGTACCAATAGGGGTTACAAGGGTGGCCAATAGATGTGCACTTAAGTAGCACTTGTATTTCTTGTGTGTATGAATCCCTCAACCGTAGGTTTATGTGCGTAACGATAGATCTCTGTGGCTTAAATACGCCAGAATACGTCTCTACCCTGAAAAAAAATTTAACCCACACTTTATGCCGAGGAAAGTGCTCTGATACCACTTGTAATATACCAGATATAAAATGTATGCAAAACAAAAATAAAATGATAGTAATGGCAGAATAACAACAATATAACCAAAACATTCACCACAATAACATTGAAATGATATAAGAATAACAATAGAAATAACACTTTGAATCTGAAAGTAATGTTCATGGGCCTCTTCGAGGGGGCAACCTCCAGTTGAGTAGATCTCTATTACAATAATATCCAAGCTAGGGTTATCATACCCTCGACTCCTATTTATACTAAAAAGAAGCATCTAGAGGAAGATCCTTCTAGAAGCGAAAGCTTCTATTAGGTCTTCTTACATTCGCCTTATTATATTTTATTGAAAGGCCTTATTAATATTGACCTTTATTACATCTGAATATATTGTTCTACCTATGTGCGGGTTAGGACCCTAACACAATATTTTATCAGTTGTTGTCACCCCTTTTTTTCGTCTCGGTTGTTGTTGTGGTTCACCCTCCAGGTTGCAATACAACTGTTGACAGTGGTATTATTCTTGCTTTGTTTGGATGAGCCCAAGCTATTGTTTGTTATGGATTTTCCTACTGTCACTATCACCAAAATCATTCCACAATCAAATCTTGTTTTTCTCATAATGTAAATGGAGGCATGTGTATGTTCCGAATGGCTACGGATTGTGCTTTTACATTCTTTTCACAAGAGTTTTAACACCCGCTCCTCTCATCTCTGTTATAATGACCGGCTGTTATGTTTGTGAATCTCACTGTTAATTGTTTTTCAAAGGTTATTGACCTCTGGGGTATTTGGAAGAGGCACTATGTCTTCAGGATATTCATTGTTTAAATCAACCCTCGTTTCCTCTCTACAATAAAGTGTTAAGAGGCATATGTGTGTGCATGGGTTGTTGAGCTCGAATTGCCTTGTTTCTTCTCGGGCATTCTCCTTATGGCTCTATCAATATCTTAGGGTTATAAGTTGAAAGACTCAGGTGTTTCAAAAAGAGTATGACTCTCCATCCTATGATTTATTCTCGGTGGTAACATCCTTTAGGACGTAAAATATGACGAGGTCTCTATGTTTTCAAAGATTAAACACACTTTCATTACCTCTCTGCAATAAATTTCTAAAGAACCAGACTTGGTTCTATTGAGCCCGACTTGGTTCTATTTTTCCTCAGGCACCTTTTGGTTCTGTCAAGACTTTGGTTTACCAGTTTAATGATTGTGGTAATTATAAAAGGGCATGGGCTCTCTCACTTCAAAGACCATCCCTTGGTCGAATCTCTGTGTTTCCTCTCTGTGATAAGTGTTGTAACAATTATGAACTTTTGAGCCCTACAATTTTCACCTCATATAATTCTACCCAAAGAAAACAAAAAGTTGGTAAATGACATTTTAATTTTAATCATATTCCTTTGTTGGTGGGTAAATAATAAGGCGCACATGATATCCACCATTGATCAGTTTTTCCTTTTGATCGAATGATCCTAATACCTCCAGAGTTTTGGAGCTGCCTAAGTTTTAAAGAGGCAAATCTATAACGATCGTTTCATAGCTCCACGCTTCAGATGTTGCAACAAGTCTTAACGATTAAAACCTAGAAGCTCTGAAACCTGAAGGTGTCTGGCCATTACTTTTTCTAAACCTTTTTAAAAAGGGCAGAAGTCGTAAGACACGTGTACCTTTCAATTTTTTCCTGAGTTGACACATGGCACCTCCCATTCCTCGACACGTAAAAATGACCTAGGCTGTGACACGTCACTGTGGGAGATGATCCTTCGGGATTGTAGCAAATAACTAATTAAAAAATCACCGAAGTACCAAAATGATGAATTATTAAACATTAAATGATTAAGTTAATCACAATCAAGAGAAAATTAATGACTCCATGGTTTGGATTTCGGGCGTTTCCCCTGTATCATATCCTAAAATATCCAGAGTCCGAACTCCTGAAACACTCGAGGTTAATGGACCATATTAAACATGATTAATTAAAAGTTTACAAGTGATTATTTGAAGATTAATCTTTTTGCGGATTTAGGATTCAGGAGGTTCCCACTTTGTCACATTGAAAACTTCTGAACGTGAATCGTCGAAGTGTTGGTGGCATTTATGACTAGTTAAGAATAATGATTCAAACGCAGATTGCAAATCACCAGTTAGAATTTCCCATCAAACGTTAATAAATTCTCTATCAGTGAAGTTATATGAAAAGCAATGACTTTGTTTTGAGTAAAAGAATTTTGATTTCGAATTCATTTTCAGTTTCTGCAATTAGCAAGATTTATCTGTTTGAAGGATTCAATAATTTTCTCTGCAACAAATAATTTCACTCTGTCTCCTTAGAAGTTATGGCACCATAAAAAATAACGAAAGGTCCTGATGCAATAGGCGAGGATTCAAACCCAAATGCGGACATTCTATTGGACACCACGTTGTGAGCCATAGACACTATTAAATCTTGGATGCAGGTGTTTGATGTTCTAGAACATGAAATCATCAACTGTCCAGAGGACTCTGCTGAAGAAGAAGATGATACTTATGCAACTAAACTCAGAGATATAGTGGAGTTAGAACTGCAAAAAATAGCAGCACGACCGAGACTCATGCCTTATAATGACATGATAAGCTAGGCCTTGGAGCACATTGACATCCATACCAGGAGCATTTTCCACCATCATAAGGTCATTGTAGGCTCGTTTCGACCAGAACATATGCTAGTAATGTACAAACTATCCCTGAATCCTAAATATACATTCAATGTTGCATTCATTCTGGAGTTCGAGCAAAAGGAGTGCGTCTAGTATGCCAGGAACTCTCCCGATATAATCAAGTCTTGGTGGAGGAACCTAGAGAAATTTAGAATCGACGCTCATGGTATATATTCCACTACGTCTCTGGACGTTCCCATGGTATGTGTATCCTTGATGCTATGTCGATTTTTCAGAATAAAGAGTCCCACAAATTTCTCGGTGGAATGGGTATCCATCATGAACGAGGTATCAAAAGGTTTTACTTTCAATTAGGCCAAAATGTTGTCCGATAACTTGGCCAAAGAGATTGCAGACTATAAAACAATGAAGTCAAAGGGACAATCTTCCCCCTTTTATATGTCGACATATATCATGGAAGCCATGTGTTTCATGACGCCTTTCCCATTGATGAATTGAAGCTAGACTCCGGCCAACACTGAGCCCATTCATTTCTACCATTCCAAGCCATGGGAAGAAAAATCCAATGATTTATTTTATGAAATATTCCACAATGTTGTGATTCCTATTCACATGGTCCTATATGGACACCCACCTCCTCGAATTTCAGACCAGATTATGGGGAATATGGGTAAGCTAGAAGATTGGTTTATTGAGGAGAACTTCTCCTATATCTGAGTTTTTGGGTGCTCGATCTCTCCCCATGCTCTCCCACTATTTTTACCGAACTGACTGGTATGCAGAGAAGTGGCCTACCAGATAGTAACAGGAGGCATCAACAAAGAGTTGAAGGCAACACAAAAAACAGTATGGCTGACTTTCCCCATTCAGGTTGGCATGTTTTCATTACTGGATTTCGGTCACTCCAAAGTGGAGGTTGCGGATCTGGATGATATCAAATTGTTTGACATCGAATTCAAAAGACACGAACCACACAATGTTGTGGAAAATCACCTAGCCCAGTTCAACATGAAAAGATATGTGCACGAAATCTCCCCATATGAAAAAATATTCAGGGGACTTAAGTCTTATGAGGAGGTACAAGATAGATTCCAAACCTTGCCCCCAGATCAACAAGATGTTTTTATCATCTTTAAAAAGCACATGAAAAATATCCTACCCAAGGTGCAACAAGAGGAGCAAGTAGTCACTCCCCCTTCTCAGGAAGCCAAGTCAATAGGTTCTAAAGCCAGTCACTCTGGTAAGCATAAAGTATAGGAAACCCCGAAGAGCTCGGAGGTATTGACACATAAACTAGGAGAATCATTGTCAAGCCAGCTAGCCCCCCAGGAAAAATTCCAACTTGAGGCCTTCCTGAAGTAGGGACAAAGAGCACCTCCTTCGTCACCAACTACCCCTGCTGGTACACCAAATACAACAGAACAAGAACAGTCTACAAACATTGTCACTCCCATTACATCATTGACACCTCTGCAATCCAATTTCATAACTCCTAACCCCGTAGTCATTTTTGTAAATGATCTTACCCCCATCTCGCCTGAAGAAATTCCTCCTTCAGATTTATTTTTTAGTAGAAAATGGAAGGCCATCGTCAAAATCGAATCACACCAGAAAGATGGGGTGATAACTAAAAGGCAGAGAATGTTTTACAACGGGAACAATTAAGATGATCTTGAATTCACAAAATAAGTTGCAGGTTCACTAGGCACTTTTTCCACTGCAAATAAATGGTCTATGGACAATTTGGCCGAGAAACTATGACGTTGGAGCTTATTGGTGGAGCTCTTGCAAAATCAAATATATTCCATGGAACAAACTACCAGGAATAGAATGAGCCGAGACTTTGAGAAAACCAGAGCTCATGATCGACAACAAATTCAACAGCTGTAGGCTAACCTCGAGGAGTTGCATCAAAGCTCACAGACCAACCGAGGATTGGTCACTTAACGTGATGAATTGATAGATAAATTGTGAGCTATATTGGACCTGATCAAAGGTACCTTAGTAGATATCTCGGCCTTCCAGACTCAAGCACTATAAATAAACAAAAAACTAGAAATGGCCCAGCAGGACCTTTTTATGAGGGTTGATGCCATCCAGAAGTGATACCAGGAAGTAGACCTTGATCTAAAGGATATCTATATTAAGGAAACAGAAGCTTGCTTATCCCAAGATAGGTTCCAAGAACCCATCATATTGGTGCATAAAGATAATGCCCCTGATTTTTCGCTACTCTCTCCTTCTGAACAATTATGACGTGATATGGTCCTGAAGGTGTGGGAAAAAAATTTGGCAGAGAGAAAAATATTATCTAGGGAGGTAAAGGATGCTTGCCAAGAAGCATTGTCATCATTAGAAAATAGACTAATTTATTTTGAGGGAAGTAGTATCGCGGGGGCCCTGGGGAAAATCAATATTGGAATGAATCAACAAAATTCCATGAAGAGAAAGGAAGAAACTCTAAAAACCATTCAGGAAATGAGACAAATTGATATTCTTAAGATAAATAAGTGGCTAGTAAGTCCAATCTCACAGCTCCAAGCTGCAACTCAGGAAATAAAAAGGATCCAAGAAAAGATGCCTTAGGTAAAGAGGAGATTATTCACTTTTGAGGTAAATGAATTGATCGAGCCCTCAAAGTTTGTAGTGGAATTATTGAATAGATGCAACCAATGTATTGAACATGGGAAAGCAAGCATATCTGGAATAAAATAAGGGAACATGAACCGTGCCTTTTCTTTTAACCCTCTCTACCTTTCACCTTCCTACAAACTCTTATCTCATTCATTCACAATCTAATATTCACACGTCCCTGATTCATCATCATACACCTATTCCATTGTCATCCTCCCCACAAACGATTACTTTTTCTTATGCTCGTTATACATCCCTTGATGAGCCATGCAATGCTACTCATCCGATTCTCATTCCTCCCTAACCCCGACTGTGTCTCTTTACATTGCTGAACATAGCTGGAGGGACAGATGGCAACATACAAAAATGACCAGGATAGTATGCCAAATTATTAAGGAGGCCAGATGATAGTTGTGTCCAACCTAAAGGACTAAAGGAAAGAGGAATTTTTGCCCAACAGATGAAGAGATAGAGGAGAACGCCAAAAAATTTCATCATATTTTACATATTGTTGTCTTATTCAAATATATGCTATTTTTATTGTAAGAATTCCAACCATTTTGAGTTGTGACAGTTTTTGTATAAATACATAGATTCAAGATCTATGAAGGGTTGCTTCTTGCCAGATGTAATAGAGAAAACTCTCCTTTTTTTATTATTAATACAAGTGCAGACAAAGATTCCAACTTTTGTTTAGTTTGAGTTATGCGTTTCTTCTGTATTTCCATATCTCCATATTTCCTTATGTAATTCCTTGATAAGTGATTAATTGAAATTTAGTATCACAACTACTGTAATCACATTATATCAGTAATTCATTAAGTAAGGATTTTTTTCCTCTGTGTTTACTATAAGTAAAATAGGACCTGCAAGCTATCTGAATTATTGCATCTCATATCCTGTTCAAGGGTGCACTCTTTAATTTCTTCTACTGTAAACAAGGTGAGACTCATTTTCCATTGATGCCTAGATTTGTTTAATGGTTTTGTAAGTTTCCCCCACACCATTTGATATTATAATTGTGACTCAGACAATGAAATACGACCTCTGTACTGTCCTATTATTAATTTCATTTAAGGATCATTTCTTATATAACTAAAGGCGGAAAAAACTCTCTTTTAAAACATTCTTTTAAACATTCCTGATCAACATCTTTAAGATGTTTTTTCTGCCTTAAGTTTAATTTCAGGAACAACATCTTTTTAGCACTATTGCCAAGGATGAAGAAACAAATTATTTTCCCTAGGAAAATGACAAGGTAAGTTTCTATCTTTGATGGTGAACAAAGATTGCATACAAAAGTAAGGCTTATTTTTATCTTTCGCTTGGAGACTCCACCATAGAAAAAATTGGCATTCGGTCGAAAGAATACCAGAAAAAATCCAGACGATAAGTAGACCACACCAGTGTTATATCCCAAAAATTTGTTAAAACCAAAGGGATACCTCAAAAAGACTATTGCATCAACATGTAAAGTTTATCAACCCAAAGTTACACAAGTTAATGCTAGGGTTCAGACTGAAGAATTAACCTCTAAAGAAATATTTAAAAAAATCCATTCCATAGGGGCATCAACTAGTGAGCCCAAGGCTAATCTCGAAGCTCCAAAGGTAAGGGTTCTCGAGATAAAGGTCAAGATTGACATGATTGATACTTTTACCAGTAATAAAAAAATGTACCTTTCGATACCCGTTGTTATTGATATCCTGTTGGTTATATCCTTCCCCGTAGGGAAAGTTCTAGTTTCTAGAAACACCCAAGAATATATTTTATACCCCGATTCATCCCCTATCAGTTCTCCCGTATATACATATTGTAAGTCTGATGAAACCAACCCACATTTCCCTTTTCCCCCTCATATAGAGATTCTGTATCCTTGAGGTCTCTTTGTCGAATTCCCTTCACCACACCCCGAAGTAGTTGAAAGATCACCACTTAAGTCCCTCGAAGTTTTTGAAAATCCCCTATTTAGCCCCCAAAGTTCATCTCCCAGATTTCCAATGGCTGGTGTTGGTGGCACCGGAGGTGGAGGATTTGGTGGACAATGTCAAGGACAGGCTCCGCCTCCTAGAATATTTTCCAAGGTAGCTGCTAGGTACACTTCCTTGGTCCTTCCTGCCATCCTTCATGATTTTCCCAAAAATTATATGAAAAACCTACCAAATATCATGGGAGAAGGAGATTTAACTGTAATCGAACACATAGCCTTTTTTGATCAGTTTTTTGATATCCTTGGAATCAAACATGAAGATGTTTACTCAAGGTTGTTAGTACAAACCTTCGAAGGACAAGTGAGAACCTGGTTCTGAGGACTCCTGGTAGGTTCCATACGGCCATATGATGATCTAGAAAATTCCTTCCTAAGATAATGGGGAGAGAAGAAAGACCATATCTACTACTTAACCGAATTTGGGGCTTTAAGGAAAAATAATTCTGAATCAGTCCTTGAATTTACTCAGAGGTTCAACAAAATGTATAACAAAATCCTAGCTGAAGTCAAACTTTCTCAATCTGCGGAAAAGGTAACTTTTGCAGGGGCTTTTGAACCTGACTTTTCCCTCCTCTTAAGAGAAATAAGACCTTCCACTCTCACAGGAATGCCATATGATGCCATATAAATCGAATATAATATGATGTCATCCAGGAAATTAAAAACCAAGGTTGAGATAGGAACCAAAGAACCTAGGCGTTTCAAAGAATAGGCAAGACCATCTGGATCTAGGAAGTCCGAAGAAGAGAAAATGGATGAAATGGCCAAGATAATTAAGGATTTATTGAACAAGATATCCAGAATGGAATTAGATCAAGCCAAACCTGATACTTACGTTAGGAATCAGTTCAAGAGAAACCCTAACCCCCATATGCAACAAAGAAAAATAAAAAATGAAGATCAAAAGATCCAAGCTCCATTTAAAACCAAAAATTTTATGCAGAGGGATGATACACAAAATTATGAGGAGTTAGAAGAGGATCTGAAGAACCTTAGCGATGACGATATTGAGCCACATTTAACCAGACAAGATTATGAGAAATATTTAGACTTAGAATCCCTGTTTAATAATGGGGAAAGAATTAATAATCTGGGAGACTCTGCCTATCAAGGACTCACCGATTCAATAATGGCTGAAATGCAACAAAAGTACGATTTAAGGCCCATAGAAAAAAATCCTACGAATGGTCCACCAAAAAATATTTTGTCGCGAAGTAAAATGAATGAGGCAACAATTAATAAACCACCAACTGAAACACAAGCTGCCCGAACAAAACCATTTGAAACAAAAATGATGCAAACTAAAAAAACAGAGAATACAGAAGCATAAATTCCAACCAGAGAAATCGAAAAAACAATTGGAGGTTTAAGTTTAGAAAATGATCTTAATAAAATTAAAACTCCCATGCCTTTGGTTGAACTTACGAAAAACCCGATTTATAAAAAGAAAATGTTGAATGTCATGCATATGTTATTAATATGCAGGATGAATGAGCTACAATGATGTTCGGTCCACACATCGAAAACACTAAGGATTATGTTGCTCCATTTTATATTACACTAATCATACACGACCATTTACTCCACAACTGCATGTTAGATTTTGGGGCCTCTCATAATTTAATTCTATCATGGAGAAATTGGGCCTTGAGATTACCAGACTTTATCAAGACTTGTAGTTGTTTGATTCCAAAAAAGTTAATTGTCTTGGCATGATTAAGGATCTGGTTGTAAATCTTTCTCAAATTGCTGTAAAAAGTGTCCTTATGGATGTGGTCATTTCTGACATCCCTGCCAAGTATGGTATGCTTCTATCCAGGTCTTGGGGAGCCAAATTAGGAGGATCAGTTCAAATGGACATGACTTATGCTATGATACCAATTTTTGGTGGGCAATTCATGCGACTGTACAAAGAAACTAAATTGGTGTATACTGTAAGTGACTCGCAAAACTTAAATAATTACCCAGTCTATGTTGTTGATCAGGACTTAGGAAATTGTATATTATCTATAGAACATGATTTCGAAGAATGTACAAAAGAAGAAAATAAAAAATTAGAAATAACAAAGAAAAATGTAAATAGTAGAGAAGGAATATACCTTGAAAAAGAGAGAAATTCAGATAATAAGCCTCTTCGAGGGGGTAAAATCCTTATTCCCACATAAATGTTCAATTACAAGATGATTCCAAATGAAAATGTCTCCTTGGTATATATAGGAGACTAGGAGGTATAATTACAACTAATGGACTAAAGCCGACATAAATAAAATAACATTACTAATGAAATATGCCACAATTAAGGGGTAATGAGCCACTATTTAGGGATTAACACAGATACATCCCAGATATAGAGGAGAATGAAGATCAAACCTCTATGATTTAGATTGAAGATAAGTTTTCTTCCTTTGCTTGGTATTTCAATATTGTTTCATACCTCCTTACCATTCGGTTCCCAAATGACATGACTCCGTCCAAGGCGAGAACTTTGAAGCTGTACACAATTAAATATTGTATTATAGATGGCCAACTATACTGGATGGATCCTCTAGGTTTATTTTGATGTTGCTTAACATAACCTGAAACAGAAGGCGTCATAAATGAATTTCATGAAAGAATGTGTGGAGGACACCACACTTGGAGGGAAACGACCTACAAGATTTTAAGAGCTAGATATTATTGGCCAAAGTTATTTACTGATGTGAATGCCAAGGTCAAAGCCTACAACTCTTTCCAACTATTCTCTGGTAAGAAAAATCTCCTTGCACTACCTTTAATACCAGTCAAAGTAGAAGCTCCCTTTCAACAATGGGATTTAGATTTCATCGGAGAGATCCACCCGTAGTCAAGCGCTCAACATAGATGGATTTTAAATGCTATTGATTACTTCATGAAATGGGTAGAAGCTATTCCAACTCAGAATGATACAGATTCAATAGTAATAAATTTCTTGGAAGAGAACATTCTATCGATATTTGGTTGTCCTTAGAAAATAGTCACTGACAATGCTCGAGCTTTCAAATCTATGGTAATGGTCAGTTTCTATAAAAAATACAAAATTGTGTTAGGAAATTATACAACCTATTATCCTTAGGGGAATGGGTTGTCCGAATCTTCTAACAAGAGCCTGGTGACTATAATAAAAAAAGTTTTGACAAAAAATAAAATGGCTTGGCACGTCCACCTGAAATACTCCCTATGGGTGAACCGAATCGGTACCAGGAAATCAATAGGTATGTCCCCTTTTCAATTGGTTTATGGTACTGACGTTGTCCTTCCTATCAATCTTTCTCTCCCTGTGATGAAGATTTCACAGGATGCAAACGAATAACTGAATTAAATTACAAGTAGGATAAATCAACTAATCAAAGTTCAACAAAATAGGGCCAAGGTAGATGATAAAATCCAAAAATACCAAGATAATTTGAAGGCCCTTTTTGTAAAAAGGCTAAATAAAGGGAGTTTCTTCCTGGTGATGTAGTCTTAAAGTGGGATGATAGAAAAGAGGATGCAGGGAAACATGAAAAGTTAGACCATATCTGGTCCGGGCCATTCAGAATTGCAGTTGTTGAGGGAAAAAATTACTTCTTACTGGAGAATCTCGACGCCCCTATCAACGGGCGTTACCTAATTTTTTTTATGAAATAATCATATTTCAGATTCCCATTATATATATACCAGTTTTGGTTTCCTGTTTCGGTTTGCAATTTGATTCTTATTTTGTAAATTATCCAAATTTTACTTGTACTGTAAATAAACAAGGTCTACTTAATATCATCAAAACAAGAATATAAAAACATGTATCACACACCATCTCTATTCTGCAGAATATTATGACACCTCCCATTTTATTCTTTTGTAGAATACATACTGTCAGGTGAGATATAAGGATGCATCAAAATCCAACACTCATTTTCAAAGACATTCGCTTTCTCTCAAAACAGGTGACAAATTAATGATTTACTTAATTGAAAATATAAAGGAAATATGAGGTATGAAATTCTACCCCGCTAGTTCAAACTAAAAATTAAGGAAAGTCTTATTGGATGTAAAGGAGGTTTCACTCATATAGATATTTTCACCTGACCAAAGATCAAATAAGTATGAAATTTCAGCTTAATTCTGAAGCCTTCTTCGAATGAAATAAAGAAACAAAATAAAAAATGAAATAAAAAGAAAAAGAACATAATAATAAAAAAGGGGGCTTGAAAGGAAGTTCAAGAATCAATAAACAAACTTGTGTCAGTGAGATCCTTTTGTGTCTGGCCCTTTAAATCATCGTTCTGTTTAGTTTTTCTTGTCCCTGAGCTTTTATTATTTTCCGATTTTTTCTACTTTTACTGGATCTTCATAGAAAGAAAGAATTACACCTTGACTCTGAAAACTTAAAAACATGTCTCCAGAACAAGACTAGGCCAGGGATGATTTTAAGGATGGAAATTTATTTTAAAATGTAGACACCTTGGCGAATCTTACTAATCCCTCATATTAATTATAAATGTTTAGCGATATTTTTGTAAAAATATTCAAATTTATAAAGGATTTTATATAGTTTGTATAAAATTTTGGAGATTTTCAAGGTAAAATAATTTTATCCTATAGAATTTGGGCGAATCATTTTTAGAATAGCGAATTTGTTTTTGGGAAAACCATGGAAAATTAGCCCATTAGCGAAATTTAGCCCCTAAAATTATCCATGGAGTAGGAGAAAATCATTATGTTCCTTTGATTTTAACTAAAAGAAAGTATGTTCAAGATAATCCCAATAATTTTATCTCTTCTATCAAACTTTAATTTGACCAATTCGCTCAAGGTTGATCCCTGAAATTCAAAATCCCTATAAAATCTTCCCTATGGGAAAAGGTGTATTGAAGACTGGAAGAAAAATAGTTTCAGAGTATACTTAAAAAATTATGATAGACCTTATTTTAAATTCTAAGCAGATATCATCCCTTGTATGATACATAGAGATTGATCGCCCCCACTTCAAAATAATTAAAATTCAAGATAGGTGGTGAAAGGAAATTCATTAATTGATTGCCCCCACCTTGTCCAAAACATACGGTGAAAGGAAATTTATAATTTGATTTCCCCCATATTGTACAAAGAGATGATGAGAGGAAATTCATGTAATGATTTCCCTCATCTCAACAAAATGAAAAAATGTTAATTGAAGTGGTGAAAGGAAATTGAATGGGAGAAGTAGATAACTTCGTCAGGGTACTGAACAGGCTCGCTGGCAGTGAAGCAATATCTATGATATATGTATGGCTGTCATACATATCTACAAAACATACTCTGACATCTAATTCTCTTTCCGATAATATTTACATTCTGAACCAACGAGGGACTCCCTAAATAAACTATTACATTTGCTTAACCTTTATTTGAAGAAAGTTAGTCGAAGTCTGATACTTTAGTTAAAGTCATTTTGATTATCTTAAAAATTTCCAAACTCAGTTTCAGGAAAGGGAATTTTTTAATAGCCTAACTTGAGATCAATAATTGAGGTTGTTTTGAAGGTTTTCTGAGATTCGATTGAAGTCCAATTTTTCTCTGTATGATTAATTCCTAAAAGTGTTTCCCAGAAATGCAATAATAAATCCATTTTCCCAATAAAGGAACTCGATCTACTATTCTTACGCGTCTCACAGGGAGATGCGATCCCCATATAGAGCCTATGTTAGAACAATTCTGAACTTTTGAGCCCTATACTTTTCACTTCATATAATTATACCCGAAGAAAATAAAAAGTTGGTAAATGACATTTTAATTTTAATCAAATTCCTTTGCTAGTAGGTAAATAATAAGGCGTGCATGATATCCTTCGTTGATGGGTTTTTCCTTTTGAAAGAATGATCATAATACCTCCAAAGGTTTGGAGCCGCCTAATTTTTAAAGAGGTAAATCTATAACAGTCTTTTCGGAGCTCCGCGCTTCAGATGTTGCAACAAGTCTTAACGATAAAAGCCCTGAAGCTCCGAAACCCAAAGGTGTCTGCCCATTACTTTTCCTAAACCTTTTTAAAAAGGGCACAAGTCGTAAGACATGTGTACCTTCCGAGTCTTTCCCGAGTTGACACATGGCACCTCCCTTTCGTCAACATGTCAAAATGACCTAGGCTGTGACATGTCACTATGGGAGATGATCCTTTGGGATTCTAACAAAGAACTAATTCACAAATCACTGAAGTACCAAAATTATGAAGTATTAAACATTAAATGATTAAGTTAATCACGATCAGAATATAATTAATGACCCCGCAGTTCAGATTTTGGGCTCTTCCCCTGTATCATATCCTAAAATATCCTGAGTCTGAACTCCCGAAACACTTGAGGTTAACACACCATCTTAACTATGATTAATTAAAAGTTTACAAGTGATTATTCGAAAATAAATCTTTGCACGGATTTGGGATTCAGGAGGTTCCCACTCTGTCACATCGAAAACTCCCGAACGTGAATTGTCGAAGTGTTGGTGGCATTTATGACTTGTTAAGGATAATGATTCAAACATAGATTGCAGATATCCAGGTAGAATTTCCCATCAAACGTTAATAAATTCTCCATCAATGAATTTATATGAAAAGAGATGACTCTGTTTCGAATAAAAGCATTTCGATTTCGAATTCATTTTCACTTTTGGCAATTAGTAAGCTTTATCTGTTTGAAAGATTCATGAATTTTCTTTGCAACATGTAATTTCACTCTGTCTCCTTAGAAGTTATGGCGCCACGGAAAATAATGAAAAGGCCTAATGTGGCAGGCAAGGATTCAAACCCAAATGCGTATGTTCTATTGGACACCACAGCGTGAGACATGGACACTGTTAAATCTTGTACGCAGGTGTTCAAGGTTCTAGAACGTGAAATCATCAACTGTCCAAAGGACTCTGCTGAAGAAGAACACGATACTTATGCAACTAAACTCAGACATATAGCGTAGTCGAAACTGCACAAAATAGTAACATGACCGAGACTCATTCCTTATAATGGCATGATAAGCTGGGCCTTGGAGCACGTTGACATCCAGACCAGGAGCATTATCAACCATCTGAAGGTAGTTGTCGACTCGTTCTGACCAAAACATATGTAAGTAATGTACAAACTATCCCCTAATCCTAAATATACATTCAATGTTGCATTCATTCTGGAGTTCGAGCAAAAGAAGTGCATCCAGTATGCCATGAAGTCTCCCGAGATAATCAAGTCTTGGTGGAGGAACCCGAAGAAATTTAGAACTGACGCTCATGGTATATATGCCACTACGTCTCTAGATGTTTCCATGGTATATGTAGCCTGATGCTATGTCTATTTTTCAGAATAAAGAGTCCCACACATTTCTTGGTGGAATGGGTATCCATCATACATGAGGTAGCTAAAGGTTTTTCTTTCAATTGGGCCAAAATGATGTGCGATAACTTGGCCAAAGAAATTGCAGACTATAAAACAATGAAGTCAAAGGGACAATCTTCCCCCTTTTATATGTTGGCATATATCATGGATGTCATCTGTTTCATGACGCCTTTCCCATTGATGAAATGGAGCTAGACTCCTTCCAATGCTAGGCCCATTCATTTCTACCATTCCAAGCTATGGGAAGAAAAATCCAAGGATTTATTTTATGAAATCTTCCACGATGTTGTGATTCTTATTCACATAGCCCTGTATGGCCACCCACCTCCTCAAATTTTAGACCGGATTATGGGGAGCATGTGTAAGATAGCAGATTGGTTTATTGAGGAGAAATTCTCCTATATCCGAGTTTTTGGGTGCTCGGTCCCTCCCCATGCTCTCCCACGATTTTTACCAGACCGACAGGTATGTAGAGAAGTGGCCTACCAGAAAGTAATAGGAGGCATCAACAAAGAGACGAAGGAAACATAGAAAAAGGTATGGCTGACTTTCCCCATTCAGGTTGACATGTTTTCATTACTAGATTTCAGTCACTCCAAAGTGGAGGTTGTGGCTCTGGATGATGTCAAATTGGTTGACATCGAATTCAAAAGACATGACCCACGCAAGGTTGTGGAAAATCACCTAGCCCAGTTCAAGATGAAAAGATATGTGCATGAAAGCTCCCCGTATGATGAAATATTCAGGGGAGTTAAGTCTTATGAGGAGGTATAGGATAGATTCCAAACCTTGCCTCTATATCAACAAGTTGGTTTTATCAGCTTCCAAAAGAACAGGCGGAACAACCTACCGAAGGTGCTACAAGGGGAGCACATAGTCACTCACCCTTCTCAGGAAGCTAAGTCAACAAGTTTTGAAGCCAATCACTCTAGTAAGCATAAAGTCAAGGAAACCATGAAGAGCTTAGAGGTATTGAAACAAAAATTAGGAGCGTCATTGTCAAGCGAGCTAGGCCCCCAGACAAAATCCCAACTCGAGGCCTTCCTGAAGTAGGGACAAAGAGCGCCTCCTTTGTAACCAACTACCCCTGATGGTACCTCAAATATAATAGAACAACAATAGTCTACGAATATTGGCACTCCCATTACATCATTGACACCTCTGCAATCCAATTTAAGAAATTCTAATCGTGAAGTCGTTTTTGTAAATGATCTTACCCCCATATCGCCTGAAGAAATGCCTCCTTCGGATTTCTTTTTTAGTAGAAAATGGAAGGACATTGTCAAAATGGAATCACACTAGAAATATGGGGTGATAAATAAAAGGCAAAGGATTTTGTACGACGGGAATGATCGATATGATCCTGAATTCACAAAATAAGTTGTAGGTTCACTGGGCGCTTTTGCCACTGGAAATCAATGGTCTGTGGACAATTTGGCAAAGCAACTACGACATAAGAGATTATTGGTGGAGCACTTGCAAAATCAAATATATTCCATGGAACAAACTACCAGGAGTAGGATGAGCCGAGACTTCGAGCAAATCAGAGCTCATGATTGGCAACAAATCCAACAGTTGCAGGCTAACCTCGAGGAGCTCCATCAAAGATCATAGACCAACCGAGGATTGGTCACTCGGCATGATGAATTGATAGATAAATTGAGAGCTATATTGGACCTGATCGAAGGTACCTCAGTATATATCTCAACCTTCAAAACTTAAGCACTGGAAATAAACGAAAAAATGGAAATGGCCCAATAGGACCTTTTTATGAAGGTTTATGCCATCCAGAAGTGATACCAGGCAATAGACCTTGCTCTGAAGGATATCTATATTAAGGAAAGAGAAGCTCTTTCAACCCAAGCCAAGTTTCAATAAGACATCATATTGGTGCATAAAGATAATGCCCCTGATTTGCCTCTACTCTCTCCTTCTGAACAATTACGAGGTGATATGGCCCTGAAGGTGTGGGAAACAAATTTGGCAGATAGAAAAATATTATTCAGGGAGGTAAAGGATGCTTGCCAAGAAACATTGTCATCATTAGATAAGAGACTAATTGATTTTGAGGGAAGTAGTATCGCGGAGGCCCTGGGGCAAATCAATATTGGAATGAATCAACAAAATTCCATGAAGAAAAAGGAAGAAACTCTAACAACCATTCAAGAAATGAGCCAAATTGATATTCTTAAGATAAATAAGTGGCTAGTAAGTCCAAGCTCATAGCCCCAAGCCGTAGCTCAGGAAATAAACAGGATCCACGAAAATTTGCCTCAGGTAGAGAGGAGATTATTCACTTTTGAGGTAAATGAATTGATCAAGCCCTCACAGTTCATAGTGGAATTATTGAATAAATGCAACCAATGTATCGAACATGGGAAGGCAATCATATCCAGAAGAAAATAAGGGAACATGCACAATGCCTTTTATTTTTACCCTCTTTACCTTTCACCTTCCTACAACCTCTTATCTCATTCATTCACATTCTAATATTCACACGTCCCCGATTCATGATCATACACCTATTCCATTGTCATCCTCCCCACAAACGATTACTTTTTCTTATGCCCATATACATCCCTTGATGAGCCATGCAGTGCTACTCATTTGATTGTCATTCCTCCCTGACCTTGATTGTGTCTCATTACATTGCTGAACATAGCTGGAGGGACATATGGCAACATACAAAAAACATCCAGGACAATATGCCGAATTATTAAAGAGGCCAGACGACAGTTGTGTCCAGCCTAAAGGTTTAAAGGAAAGAGGCATTTTTTCCCAGCAAATGAATAGACAGAGGAGAACACCAACAAAGTTCATCATATTTTACATACTGTTGTCTTATTCAAATATATGCTATTTTTATATTGTAAGAAGTCCAATCGTTTTGAGTTGTGACAATTTTTGTATAAATACATAGATTCAAGATCTATGAAGGGCTTCTTCTTGCTGGATGTAATAGAGAAAACTCTCCTTTTTAAGTATTAATACAAGTGAAAATAGAGATTCCAACTTTTGTTCAGTTTGAGTTATGTGTTTCTTCTGTATTTCCATATCTCCAGATTTCCTTATGTAATTCCTTGATAAGTTATTCATTGCAATTTAGTATCACAACTATTGCAATCACATTATATCAATAATTTATTAAGTAAGGAGTTTTTTCCTCAGTGTTTACTATAAGTAAAACAAGACCTGCAAGCTATCTGAATTACTGCATCTCATATCCTGTTCAAGGGTGCACTCTTTACTTTCTTCTACTGTAAACAAGGTGAGACTCATCTTCCTTTGATGCCTAGCTTTGTTTAATGGTTTTGTAAGTTTCCCCCACACTATTTGATATTATAATTGTGACTCAAGCATTGAAATACAACCTCTGTACTGTCCTATTATTAATTTCATTTAAGGTTCATTTCTTATATAACTAAAGGTAGAAAAAACACTCTTTTAAAACATTATTTTTAAACATTCCTCATGCCTAACATTACTCTTTGAGCCTTAAGTTTAATCTCAGGAACAACAATAAGTTTGTTGAAAAGGAAAAGAAGTATGGGTTATCTACAGTCCCTATAATCTTGTTTTTGATTGATTCATGGTCTTTCCACTCATAACTGTGTTAAATCCTATCACGATCATGATTCCAATTGAGTTGTAAAGGAACCTGTGTGTATGATCGATTCACCAAATATGATATTGGTCCTGTCAATTGTAAAGGAGATGAATGTGTGTTGATATGGTTCTGTTACTTCATGCATCATATGGTTATGTCTTTTATCAAGTGTTTCTTTTGGAAAGAAGTCTATGTATGTTTGATGAATGCGGATCTCAGGTTCATGGATATGTGTTTTGATGCAGGAGCATCGCTCCCCTTTCAAGCGAGCTAACACGAGGAGGCAAAGGAACAGCTGGAAAGCGCCAGCATTCAAATTTTGAACCATTGTGATATATGGCTGCGCCAAGCATTAATGTTTTGATGTGATGAAGCGCACTTTGTATATGTAATGGACCTTGAGCGGATAAGCTCTCGTCCTTAAGTAGCTGAGGCATTTATTTAGTTTTAATGCAGGTAGATAGGGAATTAACTGTAGATTAGACAGTTTTAGCTTTCGAGAGGGAAAACGGAGTATAGGCACCCTCCCTTGTATCATTGTAACATAACAATTCATTCAACATTAGCGTAGAGAGCAAGAAGAGCAGAGCAGAGAGTTGTGAAGAACCTCCATGTACAGTTATTGAATTAATAGGAAGAGCCCTGATTCAATTCCATGGACGTGTTTGATCTCTGTGTGTTGTTGATATTATGCTTGTGCATGTTTGCTTCTTTCTATGCTTATCTGTTATATGC
>JASDQU010506760.1:0-22754 GCA_032191745.1 Picea mariana
ATGGTTTATGTTTTCAATCAATCATTTTTTGGTTTATGTTGTTCAATAATTGATTTATGTTGTTTTAAATAATTTTATGTATAGTTTAATATTTTAAATTTTGGAAAAAAACATTGTTAAGAATAGTGGTTAAGAATTTATATTTATGCTAATTTAAGTTTTCAATAATACAGTTTTCAATAATACAATAAAATGGGAGTTAGGGCCAACTTATGCGGTCACGGGGCTTAGGTTTTCTATACTTTATTTAGCACGCTGAAGCAAAGATGGTTAGGTGCACTTTTAGATTATAGTTATAACAACTACTTAAAATACTATTGGAAATCAAGCAAAATATATTTTCCACTAATCATATAACAAAGTCATGCAATGAAGAGGATAGTTATTTAAAAAAATAAAGAATGATTTAGAGAATGGGTTATAATGATTATTGTAAATTGAGATTAATATTGATATACATAATTTTTAAAATTTTAAAAAATCCATGTTTAATTAATTTATTTTAATATTATAATTTTATAATTAAAAAAATTGTAAAAATATATATATATATTTAAATTTAAATTTTTATAGGTTAATATGTTATGCACATTTTTTATACTACATATAATGTAAAACAAAATTGAATCTTAATAATATATAAGCAAGGCATTTTAAATAATGTTTTTAATATTTTAATTTTTTTAATTTCATAAATAATACAAAGTCTTGTTTCTTAAATTTTATCTATTTGGATTGGGTGTTAGGGATGGGATAAGTCCTTGCACCACCACTTGTCAACCATCCCATCCCCACAAGGTGACAAAAGGTAGTATAGAGATGTAACTAAAGATATGTTATCATCCTATGTGTAAATATTACTAGGTAATTATAAATAATGACAACCACCAACATAGAACAACTTTCATGCTCGAGGTTAATCATGACCATGTGAGAGATTATGGTAGTGTGTAGAGATAGAGATCCCATGGTACTAAACTTGATATTGCAACCTAACATTGATACAAGGTTGTATGGAGGACGAAGAGGTGGTCAAGCCTTCCAATTCTCCTCATGATGAGTAATCTTCTTGTTAAAATGGAAGACTCGATAACATCCCATCTTAGTAGTAGGCACCACCATTGCAAACTAGAGAAAAACACTATCAATAGTAGAATGGATTATGGAGTCCAAGTGTTAATATATCAAGCATCATCAAGTCCAAATGAGATAGAGAAGGTTGGAATAGTGCAACCACCCACTCATCGAGGTCAACCTCCTACTGCTCATCTAATACAATGATCAATCCACCACTCCCAATGCCAAGAGAAGTAAACATATGCTCAGTGGTTAGCAACGGGATTTCATGAGAGGTATAAGCCAACCACCATTCAATGAATTCAAGAGCTAGAGGAGCAGGTTTCCTAGAAAAAGAAGCTCGCCAATGAGGCATTGATAGATGAAGAACTAGCTAACATAGTGTGAGACATGAAGCACACAGAGACCCATATTACTCAATTCTTTGCCACTGTGGATCTATATAGGAAAAACAAGGAAATCATAACCTAACACTATGATGAACTAGAAGAATGTCACACCAAAGCTCTACATGAAATTTGAGCTAGACTTAAGGAGATGAATGCCAACTACCACTCTCTCCTCCATGCAATGCAACACTCAACTAGGTATTATGCAGAAAATACCATTGAAGAATAAGAAAAACATAGACCAAGAGTTGATCCCCTTTGTCCAATCACAATTGAAGATGATAATGGTTAAAATATGTAGAAATTGACTTCGTCTCTTTACTTATTATTTCATTACAGTATTTTTAATTAGTATGTTTAAAGGCAACAAGAAAAGATTGCACTCTCAACTCTCTTTTATCATATTTTTTAATTTCATGAACTTTGACCTAGTTATAAACTTTAGATGTGTAAAGATTTTAACGCCAAGGCCCAAACATTGATCGTACACTCACGTGTAAGTGTGTACATGAATTGCTTTAAAATGATCCACATTTCCAACTGATTCTTTCAATTTGAATTCTAATTTAATTTTGTAACTCTATCCTTTTTCTTGCAGTATAATAATTATTTCCACTTATTTAAAAATAAATAAAAAAAAGTTATCAATTAATTTCACATTTTAATAATTTTTTAATTTATATAATCATTTTTTAAGAAAATATAAAAATAAAATTTTATTTCATAAAATTTTAATAATTTTTTAATTGCTAGAAAAGTTATTAGGGATTCTTCTAATGAGTCCTTAAAACTTGATAAGATCAATACATACAAAGTCTTAATTAAAAGGAAAAAAAGATACTATATCAATAAAAGGTAAGAGCAACTTTCACAATTATATAAGTTGGATCCTAAAAAGTTCTGGAGCCAAATTCTAAACCGCAATACTAAAGAAAATAATAGGATTCCCTTAAGGGACTAGAATTCCTACCTTAAAAATATTTACAAGTTCTCTAATGTCATTGACACCATTCTTATTGTCCCTACAAAGGAAGATTTTTTTTCTTTAGATGACATAGAGTTCGGGGTTAAGCGGCTTGCAAATGGGAAAGCTAAGGACATTGAAGACTACCAAGCTGAAATTTTTAAAATCGGAGGGCCTATCCTTATCCCTCACATACACAAGCTCTTCAATTTAGCAGTCAAGCAGGGCTTCCCTAAACCCTGTATGCAAAGTCTCATTGTTCCTATTTTTAAAAATGGGGATAGAAACATTCCCTCTAATTATAGGACCATTATGATTAGCCCGATTTTAGCCAAGCTTTATGGAATTATTTTAGAAAAGAAGATTAGCCTTTGGCTAGAAAGTCACGGTAAAAGAGTTAAAGGCTAGGTCAGGTTTAGGAGTTATCAATTAACAGTGGACCATCTTGTTACCTTTAGGATCATTACAAAGGAGTTCCACAATACTAAAACCAATCTTTTTTGTTGTTTTGTTGACTTTAGAAAATCTTTTGACATGGTTCCTAGGAAAAACCTTTGGAATAGGTTGGAAGAGATAAAAGTGCCTCTCGAGTTGAGGGTTGTTGCAATAAGGATGTATGAGAACGTTATTGTTAAGTTTAAAAACATTGAGGGCTGGTCAAAAGAGATTAATTGCAATATCAGAGTCAAACAAGGTTGTCCATTGTCCCCTACCCTTTTTGCCATATACATTGACAAGTTAGAAGATTGCTTGGAAAAAGAAGGTTCTGTCGACCCTACTCTCGCCGGTATAGTCATCAATCTTCTTATTTATGACAATGATATCGTTCTTATGGAAAGGAGTACCCATGATCTTGAAAACCAACTAAGAATCCTCAAATATTTTTGCTCCAATATGGGTATGACTGTTAATACTGATAAGACTAAGGTCACGATTATTAAATCCAATAAGATCCCTTATGATATCTTCATATATGACAACAAAAAATTGGAGGAAATGACTTCATACAAATATCTTGGAATTGATATTCACCACAAGCTCAATTGGAATTATAGCATTGAGAAAAGGATTATTGGGGGATGGAAAGCTTATTATGGGCTTGAAGAAAATTGTAAATCCGTTGATCTTTGGAGTTGGGATAAGAAGAAAATCCTCTTTGAGACTCTTGTTACACCTGTTATTTTTTATGTATGTGAAGTATGGGGCTGTAGTATTGATCCAGATTATTTTCGGCACAGAATGAGAGTAGAGATGTAATAAAGAAATGCACAGAGATATCGCGGATATCCAATAATATAACATAAATGTATCAGAGATGCAACCATAAACACAGAGATACAGTAATACACGATTTCTATTGATGAAAGAAATGTACAGAGACTGTAAAAATATAGAGTGAAAGACTCGCTAGAATGGTGGCAGTTTATCTTTGAGAAGAGATGTGACGACTACTCGCATTCACAAGAAGATGATTTTACAATGAGGCTCCAAAGGCCTTTTTTTTTATCATAAAGAAAATCCAAAACCCTAACCCTGGAAGATGAAAAGCCAACAGTTTTGTGGACCTCGTTTTGGGTAGTTTGGTGGGGGCGTAACTTTGGCATACGATCTTCGTTTGGGGCGCACGATAGCTCGTTTGAAAGGTATCATCAAGGATATTCATTTTGGGGGCTCAATTAGAGCCTTCAACTATCATTGAGAACCTTGATCCAAAAAAACCTTTATTTAGGCCCTCAAAATGGCCCCGGAAGTTAAAAACTGCTAAAAATAGTAAATTACCAAAATTGCCAGAAAAGTGTTATGAGCCAGTTGGAAAAGGTGGGTGGCCACCAAGAATGATTTTAAGGATGGAAATTTATTTTAAAATGTAGAAACCTTGGCGAATATTACTAATCCTTCATATGTCAACTATAAATGTTTGGCGATATTTTTTTAAAAATATTCAAATTTCTAAGTATTTTATATAGTTTTTATAAATTTTTGGCGTTTTTTAAGGTAAAATAATTTTATCCTATAGAATTTGGGCGAATCATATTAAAAATAGTGAATCTTGTTTTTGGAAAAACCATGGAAAATTAGCCCTTGAGCGAAATTTAGCCCCTAAAATCATCCCTGGTGGCCACCGATATCCACCTGGATCAATCCTCCATTGTGTTGAGTGCCCGGGGGAGAGGGAAAAGCGTTTGTTGAATCTGCATCTTGATGAGTTGCTTTCCTTGTTGGAGAAGTTGTGTTGCTTAGCTTGTTGAAGGTTGTCACGCACATGTGGTTGGAAGGGTTGGACCTTTTTAACCAGTCTGGCTACATGAGATGCATGTGTGCAAAAAGAATCTTTGCACTTTGTTGCAACCTTGTCGACCTGCTTCTATTGGATAGAAGGTGCTTGGGGTGAGGCTGTAGTAGTTGCAGTGTCCTTTTGTTCCCCTTTTGAACAGATTTTGAAGAAGTTGATTTTTGCAGTATGAGAAACTACCTTGCGGCATTGTTTAGGTGGAACAATAGTTGGAACTACCTCTGGTATTCTGTAGAGATGACCCCCCAAAGTAACAATGACACTACGGGGTCGAGACTCATAAACATCATGGCATCTCCACATATATGGTTGGCCCAAGAGAACATCACAGACATCCAGTGGGGAAACATCACATAATACCTCATCCTTGAAGGTTTGGATGTCATACGACAATCGACACTATTGGCTGACACAGAGATCTCGTCCTTGGAGAAGCTACCCGATGTTGTATGGTTGCAAGTGTGGTGTTGTCGACAATCCCAACTGTTTGATGACCTCTATTGAGATGAGGTTCTTCGGGCTTCCGCTATCAACAATAAAATGTAGCGAGGTCCCCTTCACCCACATTTGTGAATGAAAAAGGTGCTCCCCCTCTTCGGGATCTATTGGTTCTTCTGGTTGAATTGTTGCGGTTGCAACAATAGCAGTGGGGTCTGCGTCGATTATCTGTCCTTTACCAGTATTTTCATAATCAGATTCTGAATTAGGGTTTGCCTCCTTGTCTTTGATTTCAGCCACCAATGACTGTTTTGAGCAACATTCATCGATGTTGTACTAGGGGATTTTGTGGAAATCACACCATTTTTCGATGTCCTTCTTTGTCTTCCTGTGACCCTTCTTTTCCTGTGGCTTGGACTGGTTTTCGGGAGACTGTTTGTTAGGGCCATCTTTGTCATACTTTGGTTGTTGCAGATTTGTAGACTCGAACTCCCGTTTGTTCTGGTGCTTAAANCCATCTTTTTCATACTTTGGTTGTTGCAGATTTGTAGACTCGAACTCCCGTTTGTTCTGGTGCTTAAATTTCTGCTCGATTTTAACAGTGTATCGATAAGCAGCACCGAGTGATGAGATGTCCAAAAAATCCATTTCAATTTGGATGTATCTATGTAGAGCCCCACAGTATTTAAAAACTAAATGTCGTTCAGAGTCTTTGATACCTAGCTCGGTGCGCAAGGTATGGAAGGTATTGGTGAACTCTGGAATTGCTTGGCCCCTCTCTTGCCGCAGTGTGGTTCATCTCATGTACTGTTCCTCATAGTTGCCAATAGGGTAATACTGTTCCTTTACCGCATCCACAAAAAAATCCCAAGTGGGCTTGGCCCCATATATTCCAGAATCCTCTGTGGAACTTTGCTCCCGGTAAGTTTCCCACCAATGTTTGACATGGGGGAGAGCTTTAAGGAGTGTGAAGGTGATCTTTTCCCTGTCGAAAAAATTATGAACAGAGAAATAACCTTCTAACAGATTTAACCATTTGTCTAGGGCATCTACATCTATCTGACCTTCAAATATAGAAATATGAAAATAAACCTGTACCTTGAAAGGAGAGGTTCTTCCAAAGTGGATGTTTGATGAATATGTGCCTGTTGCTATCAACAGGCGTTGAAGAATGTGGGAAAAATTCTCCATCATTTCGTCCCTCTATCGTGTGAGAGCTTGCTCAAGCAACAGATTTATAGGATCGTCTGCTCCGTCGTTTTTCTTTTCTTCCGCCATGGAGGGTTTCTTGGGCGTGCAAGATAAATTGTCTTCAAGAGAGACAAGCTCGCGACCCAACTTGCTATACTCGGACCTCGTCGGGGACATGCACTGAAAAAAAACGATCAAGAGCAGCCTGCTCTGGTACCACTGATCCGAATTATTTTTGGCACGAAATGAGAGCGGAGATGTAATAAAGAAATGCACAGAGATATCACGTATATCCAATAATATAACAGAAATGTATCAGAGATGCAACCATAAACACAGAGATACAATAATACATGATTTCTATTAATGAAAGAAATTTACAGAGATTATAAAAATACAGAGTGAAAGACTCACTAGAATGGTGGTAGCTTATCTCTGAAAAGAGATGCGACGGCTACTTGCATTCGCAAGAAGATGATTTTATAATGAGGCTCCAAAGGCCTTTTTTTTTATCATAAAGAAAATACAAAACCATAACCCCGGAAGATGAAAAGCCAACAGTTTTGTGGACCCCGTTTTGGGTAGTTTGGTATGTCAACTTCCCGAGGGCGTAACTTTGGAATACTATCTCCGTTTGGAGCGCACGATAGCTCGTTGGAAAGGTATCGTCGAGGAGATTCATTTATGGGGTTCAATCAGAGCCTTCAGCTATCATTGAGAACCTCGATTCCAAAAAACCTTCATTTAGGCCCTCAAAATGGCCCCAGAAGTTAAAAACTGCTAAAAATAGTAAATTACCAAAATTGTCAGATAATTGTTTTGAGTGAGTTGGAAAAGGTGGGTGGCGACCGATATTCACTTGGATCAAGTATCTCTCGTGAATCCTGGAGAAAGATAAAGAAAATACAAAAGAATTTTATAACCTATAATCTGAAAATTAAAGAAAATACGCCCTATCTCATCCTCCTCTTAGAAACAAGTCTCTCCCCCATTGAGAGCATGGCTATGACTAGATACCTAATGTATAAGAACAAGTTAAACAACATGGAAGACAAGAGGCTTCCTAAAATTGCTTCAAAATCGAGTCATAACCACCATCGACTCAAGTGAGGATTGCATAAAGATGCCCGGTCTTGGCTAAACTATTGGGGAATCATGGAAGACACCATTTTGCAGAATAAAGATACTATTAAAAAAACTTCAAATCAAAATTTAAGGAGAAAATGTGGTGTGATAAAGAGTTAAAGGAAAAAAGAAAAGTAAGGTATTATAAGGATGTAATCAACCTTAATCTAGAAGATCAAAATTATCTATTTGTTTTGCCAAGTGTAAAGAAAAAAATAAGCATTGCTAAGATAAGAACAAATTCTCACGAGCTCCATAGTGAAACTGGGCGTTGGTCAATTCCTAAAACACCATGGGATGAAATAGTGTGTCATCTTTGTGACACTAAGAAGGTTGAAGATGAAAAGAAGATTCTCTTAGTTTGTCCAGCCTATACCCGTATTAAATCTCATTTTCAAAATATTTGTCACACTATCAACCTTCCAAAAGTATGGTGATCTTGGAAAGCTTCTCTTAATACTTTTTTAACACAGAAACAAAATTCTAAAGAATCGCAAGTAATCACTTACCCTCTTAAGATCCCATAGACCAATTTGATCTTAATGAAAGTTAATCACCATCATCATCTAATCATTTCTTTAGAAAATATAAAAATAAAATTATATTTCATAAAATTAACAAAAGAAATATAAAAATAAAATTATGTTTCATAAAATTAACAAAATAATATATTAATGAAAAAATGATGTCTTTGTTTGGAAACCAAAATTACGGTATATACTATATACATTAAGATAAGGCGTATTCTGTACTACATTGACATATGCAATTATAAATATCATAATTTTTATAATTCTCCAAATATATATATATATATATATATTGGGCCCGCAGGTTTTCACGTTTTCGGATCAATCATATCTATAATTGACCATAGAAAACGAGTGGTGTCACATTATCTAACGTCTCGAACATTCATTAACTAAAACTTTATAACATTTTTCAATTCGTTAATTTAAAATTTTAAAAAAATTATGAATTCGCCAAAACATTAATTTAAAACTTTATCCCATTTATCATTTCGTAAAACATTAATTTATAACTTTATAACACTTATCAATTCGTCAAAACATTAATTATCTAAAGACTTTGCTACACTAGTTTTGTCCTTTTTGCACTTTTCAATTCATCCTATAAAATTAAATTATTTTTTTTATTATTATATTATTTAAATTATATTAAATTGTTATTATTATTATTTACATCAAAGATCTTGAATTGGATCGTTATTGATGGCTGAACCTTGATCTTGCAATGTAGTAATTAATTGTTTTTGTTGGGAAGTTAGACAACGTTCGCATATTTTGAGTGGGTGTGTATTATGTTAATGTAAAATTAGGAATTATAGTTTTGTGAGTTAGTTAAAAATATGTAAATGTAATAATAATTTGATGTGAGATGCTACATTTGATTGTGAAAGTGAGGTATTGTGTTATTATAAGAAAGTTTAAGTTTTAGAATTTTGAAAAGAGTAGAGTTGGTATCCAATTTTTGGAAAATTAAGAAAATGAGGAAAATGAGAGAATATGGAAGGAAGAGGGAAATATGTCACGAAATTGATTCTCGATTGGATGTAATTTGAGTGGTTGTGAGGAAAAATTGTTACTCTTCTCACTTAGGTTCAAATCTCACTTTCACATATATTAGAGTTTACCTTAGGTATCATCCTTGGAATGAGGGGAAGTGTCCAAGAGGTTTCCCATGGTAACCATATAGTGAAAACATTAAAGCAATAAATTTGTATATTTATAACTACCCTATGTGAGTAGAAGATTTTAACTAGGGTTTGAAAGTAAAGGCATAAGAGAAAAAGAAAGGAGATAAGCTTCTTCGACTAGGGTCAAAGAGGAAATAACAAGCAACAAGGAAGGATGAGAACCTACTTTAATGTCCCTGAAACTTGTCAGTGATCTCCTCCAAAATAGACTTCGAACAACTATCTCCAATATATATGCAACAAGTTAAGCATGCATTAATTGATAAAGCATCTATAAAAGATCTATTTATGAAACGTAAGTTTCAAATCCTTGACACACTCAACTAGAAGGTATCTTTATCGTGAAAGATTGTGTTGGAAGCTCCCTTGAGATGGTGATGGTGGAGGACAAAGATGTGATAATGGAACAGTGCCAAAGATTCCCTAGAGAGACTAACTGATCCAAGAAGAGAGAAACTAAGCCAAATAAGAGAAGGGGCCCATTAAGGAAGCTCACGAGTAGTTGGAGGGTTGAGGACACAATGTATCCAAGCAATCAAAATGTATAAGATGTGAGTGCAAGAGAACTAGGTCATAGTCCAGTGTTATTTTGATAGATTAACCTTGTGTAAGAGAGAATAGTTTGGACCCTTTACAAAAACCTAAGAGGTCTCTTAAATAGATTTGGGAACACGTTAGGGGTTTGGGTTAATGTTAGTCTATCCATTCAACAATGTACAAGTTATAGCATGGGTTTTGTTCAAGGAACTGCAATTTTCTTAGTTGTATCAAGGGTAATTATGGGAAAATGCCCACTCTGAGCTACGGGCTGTGAGACATGGGGTATCAAGATACAAAAAATTCATGGTATGTAGTACATGCCAAGAACAATGTGAAAAAACGGATAGTTTGACCAAGTAGACATCGTGAAAAGCATGCCCAAATGAAGTTGGGCCGAGTGGAGACCCAAAATGAGGCATTTCCAACCAAATAAGACCAAATAAAGGGCACAAATCCCAAGGTTTGATCAAGTCAGTTGGAAGGTGTTTCAAGTTGAAAAACGAAAAAGTCTAGCAAGGTCAAACACGTGACCAAGAATGACGATGAAATGTGATAAAAGGTAAGGAGACATTATCAAAGCATTAAACATCATACAGAGGAACCATAAAAATGACATGCTTAGGCTAAGACACTGTGACTAAAGTGAAAGTAATCCAACACAAAATAGTTGTCAAAAAAACAAGTATATATATATATATATATATATATATACCTTATTATCATCATTCATATGATGAATACCTTATAATCACTTTTCGCTTTTAAAAGAGTATGAATATGAAAAATGCAAAGTGTGAAATCCATACATTACACTCACAAAGTACAAAAATACCCATTGATTAATGAATTGTAATTAAAAATACCTATTTTCCAAACATCTAACCCCATTCATACCAAACAACCCCATAACAAAGATTTCAATGACAAACATATCACTCCAAAGAATTGAACCATAATGGAAGTGACAAGAACACCCTACTTTCACCAACAACAACAAAAAAACCTGATTGACAACTAAAAACAAATTAATATTAAAAAAAAAAATGAATCATACAACCCACATGGCAAAGGTTTGATGCTATTAGTGATATAAAAAAGTAGTGATGGTCGGGGAGGTTGTATTGCAAGATAAGGAATACTTAACATCAATCTCCATCAAGCAAGGAGGGCGTGACGAAGAAGAGCAAGCTTTAGGGATTATAATAGAGATGCTGCACACCCATTGAAAAGCTTGTGATACGGATGATTTCATAAGATGCTGGCCACTTGTATTCACGGCCATCGAGGGTCAAGCAAGGATACAAAACCCACACGTCATTTAATTACGGTTGTCAACTCCAAAAAGCTCGGGCATAAACAATGTCGGCTCACCCCCCATGGTAGGACCCACACTTTGATTAAATGATGGATAAGACATTTCGCCAATACCTTACAAAAATCAATTTAAAATATGAAGATAATCAGAGGGCAAACTCTGCAAAACCTTAGAAAAATCAACTTAAAATATGAAGGTGATCAGAGGCAAACCTTAGAAAAATCATCTTAAAATATGAAGGTGGTCAGAGGGCAAACACTGCCAACCTTAGAAAAATCTGAAGTGATGAGAGGGCAAAGTGGTGTGCACTAATCACATTTTGGATGGTAGTGAAAAGTAATGAGCAGGCTTTGACTTGTGCGGTCTAACCAATGTATATCCATCAGTCTTGTGGGATTAAAGAAATAGGTTAAGAGGTAAACAATGAGACAAATCAGATATGACAAAATAAATTAGTGTTAGTTTTGTTTCTTAATCTTGAGATTCTCAGTTTTGGGAAACGGGAAAAACAAGGTTGTTTGTTTGGCATGTGTTGTGCTGTTTTGATAAGGGAGGGAAGCCATTTTTGAAAGTCAAACATTTCTTCATACATAAGGATTTTATACTAATTACTATTACAACAATTAGTATGGGAGAAGAATTTTTCCTTAAATTGAAGTAGTGATGGATAGGGATGGTGATTTGAGATCATTTAATTTTTTTTTATTAAGGTTTAAGTTTTTCCAATGGTATATTTGTGTTTATTGTATATTTGTGTTTATCATGTGTTTGGACATGTTTATGTTTGTGTTGATGCATGTTGTGTGTATAAATCTATCATTAGGGTATGTTTATGTTTGTGTTGATGCATGTTGTGTGTATAAATCTATCATTATAATGGTGAGGCTATGTGTAAGTCTTGAGCTATCTTTTTGTGGCTTGTATAATGTAAGATCCCCATTATAATCTCCAGTTTAATTAATGCTTATGTAGATATAATATGTGGCTACGGCCAAGCGATGTAATATGTAAATTGTATTTCTTTGTTTATTAATAAATATGTGATGCCAGCTGCTAAGGGGACATAGAGAAGAGATGGGGGCTGAATTAATCCACAAGAGAGGGGAGTGTCTAGGATAATGGTCAAGAGGGGTCCAAGGGGGAAATTACCCATGTTTATAGATTTAACCTGTTTTCCTAAATTTGTTATTGTATATGAACCTTTTGATGTATGATTGAGTATTCCCATAACCAATCATTGAATACATGTACGAGGGTGGGTGCGAGTGGTCACATCTTTCTGATTGAGTGTTTCCAAATCCAATGATTGAATACATGTACGAGGGTGGGCGTGAGTGGTCACATCCCGAAGTTATTGGGCACATGAGAGTGGAGTACAATCCGCTTGGAGAAGTAACAATCGTTCAAACAACTTGGGGAGTTAGTCAAGTTTGTGTGTGGGAAGCGAACGAAGAGCTCAGAGCTGGTGCGACGAGAGGAAGATGAAGTATGGAGTGTAATTGGAGCTAGAGAACTGAAGAGCTCGGTTTTCAGGCCAAAAGAGTGAACTCTTGTGTGAGTTGCACTGAAACAACACGTGGTGTTGTTGGTTTGTTGATAGTTTTCCTAGCAACAGTGTTCCCTTGAATTCCCAACTAAGAGATTCCTAGTTTCTTGTGTCAGAGAGACCTTGATAAATGAATGGCTCATTCCTTAGGTTAACCTTGATAAACGGACGATACATCCCTTGGGATAACCTTGATAAACGAATGGTGAATTCATTGGGTTGGGAAAGTCAAGCAGAAGAGAGTTGGTGGAGAAGTAGGGATAGTTGTAGGAGAATATCAGTTGGGTTGAGAGATTTATGAGTTGTGAGTGGATTGTGAGAGACCACCCTCTTTTGTGGATTGCTAGCCTTAGCTCGGCGGTGACTCGTTATTGAGATTTGGAATAGTCAGTCTACGGTTGGGTGGAACGTCCATCCCAAGTAACTGGTTGCACGATTCTTGTTTAAGATAATTGTTTTATCTTGTACTGAGTTATTTACATGTGCTATTGCTATGCATGGACTCTGTGTGAATGAGAACGACTTATATGTTTATGTAATGAACGGTTTAGTTGTATCTCATGTTGATTATTACCATGCTTCAGATGCATATGTTTTATGGTTAATGTTGTAGTTAAATCTGTTATAAATTGTAGTTATAGGCTATGGGAAAACGGATAATAGCAAAATAATGGATTTAATTAGCAGAAGTATCGTGTTATGTGTATTATGTGTGTATTGTTGCCTAGTTGGACGTTAGGTACGTTATAAAATGGTACCAGAGTTGATAAAGGGAAATTTTTTGTGTGGTGTAACCAGCCATGGTGGTTGGGTATATTACATATAATTTGGATTTGTCATGTGCAAGTTTTGACCAATTTTGGTGGAAGAAATAACCCCTCACAACCTCTAGAATTTAGATTGAATGTTGTAATTAGGGTCTCCATATTGATATTTGTTGTATTATTAAGAAAATAAGGAGACTAAACATTCTACGTTTTCTACCTTTTTATGTTTGTCATCACCAAAATTCAGTTAAACAATCTTTGCAAAAATTGCAATTTTTGGTTGATGATATTGTTGTGTTTATTGTATAAATGGATTCAACACCCTTGAACACTCTTATAATGAATAGACTGTGCAATGTTAACATCTAAATTTTGCAATTCCATCAATCCAAACTTATTCTTGTTGGATTTCAAGCAAAAAATGTTAGTTTCCCTCTCGTTATTTTGAGTGACTAAAAAAAGTCAATTCGTAGCGCATTTAGACTATGGTTTTTTTTAATTGAAACATACAAAATTATATTATAAGAGGGTTGTAGTTGAGATTGACAACATGATTACAAAAATTGTGAGCCTTAGTTTTTGAGCAAAATGTCCAATGCCTTATTTCTCGAATACAAAAATTACTTATGTCCAACAAAACTACATTCTAAAATTTCTTACAAGAATAGATTCTAATAAATTGCTTGTAACATAACAAAACGCAAAAGAAGAACATGGCTAAATTGGATTACATGCCCAGGTTCTTGTCACCATTGGTTATGCTACTGAAGGAGATTTTGTCTTCTTTACTATTGTCATCCAAGCTTCTTTTGCATTTTTGATGAACTCCTTGATTTTCCTTCTAGACCCAATTTATCTTGATCTGGAGGTTCTAGTTGTTCCAGTGTCTCATATTCTTTAGCTTGATTTGCCCAAATTTCCTTAGTTCAAGGGCTAAGTTGGAGCTCTGCTTCCTGATTTGAAGTGAAAAGATAAACAAATTCTTCATCCACCGATCCTTGTGGTGTCAAGCCCTATTGTAATGGAAGGTCTTGTTTTGAGGGTGTGTCCCTAATTTCCTTTGAACCCACTTTTGTCTCTTCCATGGATGGTCCTAAGTCTAATGGATCTTACTTACTAATTAATTAATATTCTTCCTTAGCTTCAACCCACTAAATTGATTTACATTGATGCTTCCTAATTTGCTTGAGCACTTTTGAGTAATGCACAACTAAATACCTTGTTTCAAAACATACTATGTGACAAAAAGATACATTATTTAGACTCATGGCTTAAGAAAAAAGGGGTAATATAGAAAATACTCTAATTAATAAAGATTATAATAAATGAAATTGTTAATTGAAAAATTAAAACAATTCCTTTTTGACAACTTTGTTGGATTTTTAAGATGAAGATATTTTTTGTGTATCGAAATTATTATAAGCAAAATCATTCCGTGCAAAATCAAAATACTCTTTTCGATGGTTTCAATGAATTTTTAAAAGGAAGAATGCTTTGGAGAGTGCATAGGGTATTAAGATTCACCCTAAAGCCATATGAAAATCTATCTTGCAAGACTTCTATCATCTAATGAAAAACCATCTACTTTCTCTAGCCATATATATTTATCAATATAAGGGAATTCATAGAATGCCTCTTTATTTTGATGTAAGGGGAAATAAAACATTAATAATGAAAACCAGTTATTTCAAAATTAAGAAGCTTTTATCAATAATGAGTAAAATCACTTATTAGAAAAGTGAATAACAAATTTGTTTGTTGGATATTTTAAGGAAAGATGATTTGAATAGTACTTAGAAATCATTAAAACGATAATGGGAAAGATCACCTTTCATAACATTAGAAAGCCCATTCAATAACTTTATTTAAATCTTAAATAAGAAGTGATTCGGAAAGTACCTTTGAATCATTAAAACTATGATAAATAAAATAGTTTTTAACAAAATTAAAAAGAGTTTTTTAAAAGTTTGGTTGGATCCTTAAGACAAATGAGGATACCTTAAAACTTATGGGTGCTAAACTTATGGGTGTTATGATGAGCAAAATCACTGAAGAAATTATTTCAAAGATTCATTGGATGAACAAAATCACTTATGCAATATCAAGAAATTATTTCAAAGATTTCATTGGATCCTTTAAGGGGGTGGTTTGAGGGTGTTGTCCTCGTTTATATCATGAAGGGTATAACAAAAAGGTCATGGCAGTGTGATGAGCATCATTATTTTATTTTATTTTTTTTAAATTAGGAAGAGTATGTGTTGTTGTATTTGTAATAGAATACTAAGTATTAATGTACAATAATTTTGTTGGATTTGTATTTTTTTTCATTATAAAGTTTAGGGAAAACTTATAAGCATTTTCCTTTATGGTATAAAGGGTAGTTAATAATAAGGTTTGAAGCCATTGCAACAGTATACTTGTTATGAGATTGACATCTCACATACGAGAATATGGGAATTGAACTCGGGTGGGGAGAATAACAATCATTCCTCTCAACCACCCGAGCTAAACCTAATTAACTTGGATTTGTATTTATAAAAATATTAAAGTATAAATGTTGTTCAGATTTAAAAAAAGAGAGAGTGGAGATTATAATGTAATAGTGAGATATATTTTATAACTTGATAAGAAGGAGTTGTTCAATCTCCATATCTAACACTTATGTAACACATATATAAGTTGATTTAATTTAAAATAATAATAATAATAATAATAATAATAACATCCCATTATGTTTATAAATCAAAAGATCAATTAAGGAAAACATAAAATTTAAAGAAATAATATCAAACATTAATATGATGAAGGTGGTGGTGGTTAATGTCCACTAAGATCAAATTTGGTTTATCGGAACTTACCAAAGGTAAGGAAATTAGGTGGTGAGAGAAGCATTCCTAAATCACCATAGTTTTGATGACTTACAGGTTTTTTTTTGTAATCTAGAATAATTGTATTACCTTCCAGTGTAAAAAATTACAACATGTTTGAGGGGCATTGGTGCAAAGGTTTCCATCAAATGAAACCAACCTTTGCACTAGGCCACTGAGGTTTGATAAATCAATTTATATTGTTTGAAATAGAGTAACTGAATAACACTATAACTAAGACTGAAACTAGTTTAGAACCGGAAACAACCAAAAAAGAAAATCTGTGATAAGCGAAAGAGCAACCAAAAACTAAAAAAGTCACAATTGTAGACAACGATACAATCAATCTCTTGAGGGGTCTCCCGAAGGAGTATGCTTGAAGGTGTCTGGCCATTTCAGAGTCATAATAGGTTGAAGAAGATTTTCCTGGTCCATCCTTTGTTCAGGATGTCCAGAGCAAGAATCCATTAACCAGTACAACTTTTTCTCCATCACCTCCCGTCGAAATTTCAGGTTTGCATTGTCTCACCTAAGTTCAAAGATAAGTTGGAGTTGTTCTTCAAAAAATTTGTGTGGGGAGGGAGGAATTGTTTGCGTACCCGAGTTGGGGTTGTCCTCAGATCCTTGTGGGATCACAACTGGAACCATAGTTGGAGAATGAGGGCTTCACTACCCATCATTAACATCTTTAGCAGGAGCGTTGGCCAATAGAGGCGCCATGACGCTCGACGTCTCTTCCAGTTCAACCTTGCACCCCTCGAGGATATCAGTGGGAGGCTGGGCATGCAAGTCCTCCCGAGAAGAGGGAGGTTGAGCGACCAAACCAGAAGCCCCAACATAGGGGGAGAGGTGGAGAGAATCTCTACTACTTGGGCTGCCCATGGGGGAGGAGCTACGATGATGCCCACAAAGACCATAGAAGACTCCTCCGACTCACTTTACTTTGCCACGCTCATGAGGCATATTGAAAATGGGATGAAGAGAATATTCGAACTAGTGGAGTGGTGAATGAATCGACAACAGAGAATTCTAGAGCACAAAGGGAAGGAGCTTTGCAATGACAAGAGAATTGAGGGCCTGACTGTAAAATCCAAGCTCGATATAGACCAAATCCCCATGAAGCCATTCGACTTCATAACTATATCCATTAAGAAATTGTACCATGCCAACCTTGTAGACACATCGAACCTACGCAAGACCACCATCATTGTATTCTTCAAAGAATGAAACCGGAGGGATGATGCGAGTGGGATTAAATGATTGACGCCAACCCCAGGCCTCGTAAAACCCATCCTATGATGTCGGATGACAGATGGCGTCAATCTGCATGTGCACAAGGATCTCAAGGTAACACCCCATCTGGGGTTTGATGACTTAAAATGTTAGAAACGACGTATTGTAGTAAATATTTTGAAATCATTATTTGATGTGGGTGTACTCAAACGTTCAAGAGAAAATGTTTTTCATCTTCCACCCTCGTAGTGTCAGAAAGATGACAAATTCTTTATACCCACTATGTTTTAGGAATTGTCCAACACCCTATTTCTGTATGGAGCTAGTGAGAGTTTGTTCTTATTTAACTAATTGGAGTGTAAAGCAATCTTAAAAAACCTCTCATCTTCTATATTATTTATCTTATTCTTATACATTAAATGTCTTGTTTTCAATGAAGAAAAAACTAATTTTTATGAGAAGAATTTTTCATTTTAATTTAAGATTTTTTAAAAACATAAAATTTACATTTCAATTTTCTTTTATNTTATCAAAAAAAAAAATATATATATATATATATATAGATATATATATATATATATATATATCAACTTTTTTTATCAAATTAAATAATGATCCTGAAAAAGCCCTCTCTTAATTCAAAAACAATTATCAAAACATTTATTAAATTTAAAAATACGTTACACAATATTTATTAAATTTGAAAACAATTATCGAAACATTTATTAAATTTAAAAATGCGTTCCACGATATTTATTAAATTTGAAAATTTGAACATTTGAAATATCAAATTAAATTAAATAGTAAAAACTTTAAAAAACCCTTCCCAAATTAAAAAACAATTATTAAATTTAAAAGTACAAGTTCCATAATATTTATTAAATTTGAAATATTGAAGTAGATAGTGATAATGAAAAAACCTTCCCAAATTCAAAAACAATTATCAACTTTAAAAGTACAAGTTCCACAATATTTATTAAATTTGAAAATACGATTTCCACAATATTTATTAAATTTTAGAGTACGATAAAGATTCATTAAATTGGGAAAAAACCTTTCCAAATTCAAAAACAATTATCAAATTTTAAAGTACAAGTTCTACAATATTTATTGAATTTGAAAATACGAGTTCCACAACATTTATTAAATTTGAGAGGAGGATAAGGATTCATTAAATTTGGAAGATAACGATTCATTAGATTTTAAAATACGAAGTACCAAAACATTCATAGTTACATAATACATTTTTTGAGTTTTAAAAATAAAATATTATCATATTTTATAAATATAAATATTAAAGTTATTTTACATTCATATATATTTATTTTTGCAGTAGGTTAATTTTTACTAAATGAAGATTATTTTGAGGATATTTATCTGAAATGGTTGGATTCGTAAATTTAAGTGATTATTTCTGTAGCATGCTGAATCCATTTCTGCATTCAAAAATGAATCTGAACAACAAAAAATAATGATTAGCGTAAATTTATATGGCCGATTTCCAGTGAAAAAAGCTATTTCTTAGAACAGTTAGCCAATGTCTATTTTTTTAATTTAAAAAAACAATAAATGAAGAATCAATCATTCCAACTAATTCACTAAATTATTTTGAATTTTACATACTTCCATTTACACAACACATCACATAAAAAATTAAAAAACATAATTAAAAAAGGCTTTGTTTAAACATTGGATTTTTTGAACTTTTTGACTAAACTGATGATATTGGTGAAATCTCCATTTTCTGCTGTTCAAATTGCATTTTTGAATCCATAAATAAATTCAGCACAAAACCAGAAGGCACTAGAATTATTCGAAGTCAATCATTAAATCTGAAGTTTCAACAATTTTTTACTTTATATCAGTAAAATTGTAAAATTGATAAAAAAAAACTCCAAAAATTAAAACGTTTAAACTATAAAAAAAAAAACAATAATTAAGCCGAAAGGCGTACACCTACCATGGACACATTTAATAGGTTTTTAGTGCTTAATCAGTTTTGTATGGACAAGATTTTAAATATTGATGGAAGGTAGTCCCAATAAATCAATGGTTGTGATTTCAACCACTAACTTCCTCACTATTATAAAGACATCAGTTTACATGTTTATTTTTTTATTTTTACTTAATCATATTTAAAATTTACTATGGTGGCTGGCTGATTGTCATGTATAAGTGATTAGGGTTTCATTTTCTAGGCCAACCTAAACCTTTGGCCTTCACCAGCCACCTTCTGGACACACTGCCTTCTTCCAGCCAACTCCTTCCGACTCCTTCCGTCCACCTCTGGGCGGTTTCTTTTTCCCCACGGTTCAGGTTTTGCAAGTCGTCCTTTCGGCGTTCACCAGCCACGAATTTGTGGCTGTGCTAGTATATAGATGATATAAAATCTGGGGATATAAATTTACATGAATCACTATTTTTTGTTGTTCAAAATTGCAGAAATGGATTCAGCAGGTTTTTCAGGGCACTTGGATTATACAAAAATAATCACTCAAATCTACAAATCCAACAATTTTTAGTCAAATTTCGAACAAATATCCTCAGAAAAAATCATACTGCGTAAAAAAAAACATGGCCTGATCAACTGTAACGGCATCAAGATTATAAAAAAAAAAAAAAAACACCCCTCCAAATTCCCATTGTGATGGCAGCTAATCAATTGTGTTCGGTGAGATGTCCACTTTGTAACTACAGTCCATTTTGAAGCTTTACAATTCCAAAACATTCATTATTTTCGAAGAGGAATTCCTGAATCTACGAATCCAGTTCTGTTTATTCGTCAAATTTTGCGTAAAACAAGTTGAAATTGATTAATCAAGCAAATTGAACCATTGAAATCAGTGCAATTTCACCAACAGAGCCAATTGAAAATCATCCAAAACCTGTGTGATTCCACAAACAATTGTACATTACAGCTATACAAAATCGGAATCTTAAGATTTAAGCTCAAAAATCGATGCAGTCGGTAAAAAAAAATCCTTAAAAAAAAGCCAGAAGGTTGGGAGTTCCTTCTCCCCAAAAAATTTCCACGGATTCAAAGAACACGGAAAATAAAAACACCGCGAAGGTGGTAATGGTGTCGTCAGTGCCACTCTTTCCCGTTCATCTCTTAACAGCAATGCAAGGAGAAGGAACACGTAGATGGTAAAAAGAAAATGTGGTGAAATTGTCCGGCAGAACCACGTGCCGGGTGGAAAATCGCCGGACCCATTGCACGGATATTCGCGCTGGCGTAATGGATGCCATGACCTCCAGATACCGAAGGTCTAAGGCTCGACGCCGGCCCGGGTCACTTGATTCGAATGAATAGGAGTTTTTTCCGTCTCTTGGTAATGGGCGACGTGCGTGGGGTCTCGTGAAGGCCGAAGCTTACCCCGCGGGCACCGTGACAAAAAGAAATAAAAGGCAGAGGGCAATAGGCGCCATCGGCTTCCGTAACGCTATCGCTTCTGCTACTGCGTACGTTCTCCGTCTCGGGCTCTCGCCCTCCGGGCAAAACAATATAAGCTCAGCGGACTCATCATATATGCTCAATTTGGGTCTGTTTTCTGAAGCACTTGCAGGTCATAAATGGATAGGGGTATCATCGAAAGTCCAGAGCAATGCAGCTCGTCATCGTCGCAGGCCGAGCCAAAGCCCACGGGACATCACGGGTTCGAATCCGATTCCAGCCTTTCGACATCGATCGATTCTTCAGATTATCGCTCCCAAATCGCGCTATGCCAAACGATCCAGACCTGGCCGAGCTCGGAGAGACCTAACCCCATGAGGAGCAGGGCGTCGAAATCAAAGAAAAATCCGGCGAACAACAAGAACAAGAGCAACAACAGTATATATAGTCATCAGAAGAACAATATAAGCTGCAGAGGCAAGGTCTGCAGCTGCGTGGCGAGCTTTACAGCAGACTGTGCGGCCATTTGTTGTTGCCCTTGCGCGATTCTGCACCTTCTCGTCCTTGCCTTTGTGAAGGTTCCGTCCAGCTTTGCCCGGAAGGCGCTCTGCTATGCTCGGAAAAAGGCCGCCCTTCGCAGCAGCAACAGAAAACGGCCGGAGGATCACAAGGACGATCACGACGACGAAGACCATAGGGGCCGGTATTCGTTTTCCCCTTGGTCTTACACAGATTCTCCGGCCACAAGCGATGGCTCTCGGGCGCCCCCGAAATTAGACACGCAGAATTTCTGGGCGGAGCTGTATGAGGCCGGGCATATGGGTTTCGGCGGTCCGCCATTTCACTGTAACAATCATGATCATGATGATCATAATCATGTCGATGATCAGCTTGAAGATGCCTGCTTTCATAGCTGTAAAGCCGATTCACTTCCGCGGGTTTCGAACGCGTGACGTTGCGTGAGAATCCCGCAACGCAAAGCCCCGAAGAACCCTATCTCTGTGTACAGCACGACAGGCAAAGAAACCTGTTGCAGCTACATTGCGTCTGATATTTGTGTTATTATAATGTATAAATACTGGCGCGTTGGTTTGATACTCAATGTGTATGTTTACGCAGTCTGCCATTAATTACTTGCAAGCGATGACACCCATTTTTATTATAATATTTCATGCGATCTTCATTATAGCACTGGAATTATTCGTATCCGAGCATAGAATAGACTAGAAATGGATCATTGGGTGAGCACTGCGTACTGTGAAATCTCGATCAGTTGGTTGTAGCCTGTACTTTGTCACAGTGAAAGAAATATGGTGCCTATCTTTCTGTGTCTCAGTTATTTTATTTATTTACATGGTGAACTGGGTCGAGTTCTTCTCCGCTGAAATTGTGATCCAGATAAAATTTCATATACAGCAACAATCAGAATTCAGATTTCAGGATCGTCTGGTTCATGGATTTCCAATGGTTATTGGTCAATCGTAAAGAGTATGCTGTTAAATCTGTGGGATGTCTGTGTGTTCGAGTATAACGATTCGAGAGTGGCATGATTCTCTTGCAGGGATTTTGGAGTTATTAGTTCTTTTGGGAGCTCGTCAGAAATGTGCATGTCACTTTTATAATGCAGTAATGAATACAGTGAAGTAGATTGTTATATTGATTTGGCTTTGTTCGTTGTTTTCTTGTGAACAGAATGGTTTTTTTTCTTTTAAATCCGTCTGCCAAAAAAATATCACAGATTTTATTTTTACATATGAAATCTTGAACAGACAAGATCACGAATTTTACTTTTACATCTGAAATGTTTGAAAAAATATCATTAGTTTTGTTTTTATACATGAAATGTTTGATAAGGGAAAGGTGCATGGAAAGCATGATTGTTATTTTTAATATGAAAT
>JASDQU010506761.1:11611-29663 GCA_032191745.1 Picea mariana
TCCCTTCTCTTTATGCCATGACCCTCACCCCGTCTCACCCTACCCCAAGTGAGGGTGTTTACGCTGCCATCTCAGTTGGGAACATAAACAACATCCCTTCCTCCACCAAGAAAGCTTTAATCCATAGGGGGATATCTCTTACAAGTCTTCCCCTTGCGTCTTTCTTGAAAATTTCCTCTGCTTGCGAGAAAGACTAGTGGTTCTCAGCTGCAAATTCGATTATGTATCTTTCTATCGTGGTGGTAACCCATAAATCTACAGTCCTCATGACTAGACAATCCAGCCTCTGGAGTGTTGTTGACTTGTTCATATTCCAGGCACAGATCTTCTTGATCCATCCATGGAACTCTGGAGCTTCTTGGACTCTCTTGATCCAGTGAAAGAAATATTTCGGGAATTTAACCCAAAATATTTCGTACTGGTCACTTGATATTTATAAGTAAAAGTTTGCTTCCCGAGTGACTCCCACTAATTTTCTTCTTAGTTCCTCTTCTTTCCATACGAAGGTGATATAGTTTCTCTCCCACCATTGATCGATGCCAGATCTATGGATCGATGGAAGCATTCTTCCTACAAGTTCCCTTTTAATACGGGTCCCGACAACGAAACCATTTTGTTGGCGCGAATTTGGTCAGACCAGGGTCCTTCTCAGGTTACCAACAAAATGCACCATGTAGTCTAGAGCACTGTAATTTTCATCTCCTCCGAAGAGAATAAGTCTCACCCGAAGTGCTGCTGTGATAGAGAGATAGGGAAGGGTAGGGAGAAGACTACATAAGATCCATGGAGTGTTCAGAACTTACTTCAGTCCTTACGCAAGAAACGTTATCAGATCAGAAACATCTAAATGCAAGAACCAAACCTACTGGTATTGCGAGCATTAGTTAACCATAAGAACAACAATTGTAATTTAGAAGCCATACATGAAGAATGAAATGCCTAAGAAACAATGTAAAGACACATCAGATTTGAAAATTTAACCCTTCTTTATATCATCATTAAATATCTTTCTTACATTACAAGCTCAACATTACATAGAAATTACATTCCAGACTCTTGGCTCTGGCCCTCGGCCACAGAGTCCTGTTTTCCTGGCCAGTAGGTCGCATTCATTACAGACTCTACCCTTCTTGATTTACCACAAGACCTTGTGCAATGCCCATGGACAAGAATGATTTTAGGGGCTAAATTTCACTCATGGGCTAATTTTGCATGGTTTTTCCAAAAATGAGATTCGCTATTTTAAAAATGATTTGCTCAAATTCTATAAGAAAAAAATATTTTACCTTAAAAATCGCCACAATTTTATAAAAAATATATAAAATACTTAGAAATTTGAATATTATTTAAAAAATATCCCCAAACATTTATAGTTGACATATGAAGGGTTAGTAATATTCGCCAAGGTTTCTACATTTTAAAATAAATTTCCATCCTTAAAATCATCCCTGCCCATGGACATGACTCTGATCGACACTACTCAACCTAACGATATTAAATAATGACCAAAATGAATGAGCAAACTCATCAACTGACTAAGTCGACTGATTCAACAAACAATTAACCAACCCAACCCTTTTACAATTATATTATGTCCTATATATAGCTGGGTTATGTCTTTTTGTTATGCTTTCACATTTTCTTGTTCTGTTGCAACTGTCTGTTGTTTAGCTGGTGTTGCGCTTGCTTCCGCAACTATTTTCTGTTGTTCTTCCTTCTAGCCTCTGATGGAGGTTGCACGACCAACACTTGCACAATTCTTTTCTCAAAAACGAAGGGCCCAACGCATGCCCTCTTCTGTGTTACACGTTTTGTGGTCAACACTTCTGAGACATACAATTTGATCCTTGGACCCTCACCTCTGCTGGTTATATCTTGTATACCTATTTTGAAGCCCAACCGATCGATTTCAATAATAAGCCATTTCTTAATTGTTGTTCCCTGTCCCCGCCACCTTCGTACTTCTTTCTGGATAGGCAATTAGTAAGTTTTAATGCTAATAGTTCGTCATGTAGGAACTATAAAGATTTCCATTAATGAGAGAAAGGATCGAGGAGATCTTGCAGACCTCCATGATATACAAATTGACTTCTAGACTCCCACATCATCCCCTCTTTCATGTTACACATTTTGTACTCAAACGTTTTGACACATACAATTTGACCGTCGGGGCGTCACATTTCTCAGGGAACCCTTGTCACCCTAGTTTGAAGCCCTTCCGACCGCTTTCCATACTTTCCCATTTCTTGGAATCTCTTTCACAGATCCTCGGGTTGGCGGGTTCACGAAATCTCCATTTCCTAGTCACTATTTCTTTTGCCCTCCACCTTTTCACCTCTTTTAAAGTATGCAACGACCAAGGTTCAATGCTAATATTTCATCATGCAACAACCATACAGATCATCATTAATAAGCAAAAGGCTTGATGAGACAGTAAAGATCTTTCCAGTTAATGGGATATATATTACAAATTTCAATATATTAGCGAAAAAGAGTCTGGCCTACCATTTCCCTATTCCATACTAAGCCACTTTTTCGATTGTGGGTTCTTGGACAGGTGGGCTCACGATTGCGCTTCCAATGTTCTGTGACCTGCAAAAAATACCCGGAGTTCCGTGATATACAAATTGACCACTGGACTGTCCCATCATTCCCTCTTCCGTTTTATGCGTTTTGCACTCAAAAATTTCGAGACATACAATTTGACCGTCGGGCCCTCACCTCTCATGGTTATACCTTGTAACCCTATTTGAATCACAACTGACCGCTTTCGATAATTATCCATTCCTTCGTACTTCTTTATAAATATGCAATTAGTTTTTTGCATGTTTACAGGTAGAGTGTGCTTGTCATTGATGTCAAGATCAGAGTGTGCACTGATGGAAAAACAAGCACAACATAAGCTCAGATGAAGAAGCAAATAGTATGAAGAGATCAAAGCTCAGGAGAGATAGCATTCTGAGTTGCGTAGACAAGATCCCATACATCAAGGCTCACAGAAGGATCAAAGGTTGTGGCCTTTGAAACTTAGATATTTGAGAAAGCCAAAGCTTAGGAGGTGGAGTGATAGTAGCCATTGGATCACCAATCCTAAATACCCGATGTCCGTTAGATCAGAGTCCAGTGACCAGAGGAAGTGCAGAGGAGAAGTATAGATCTGATCTATTGGATCTGAGTGTTGAGGACCAACAACCATCAGATCCAGTATAGCTGCGAAGAGGATAAGGCCGATATCCATCCTCGAACTCCGTGAAATGAAAAATCGCGATGAGATCTGAATTGTTGGATCCAGAGGACACATGGCGAGAGATCAAGATTTTGTTGACTCGCGAACTAGAAAATTCAAAGGTAAGAGTTGTAGGAACTCGTGAAATGCAAAGTCCCGATAAGATCTGGACCGTTGGATCATAGAGAGTTGTCGGCCATTGATCTTCTGCAAGTTTCAGAAAATCTGGAGTCGTGAGAAGGGAGGTGAGTAGTCCTCCAACTTCGTGAAACACAAATTCCCAACAAGATCTGGACCTTTGGATCACAGAGGGTTGTGGGCCATTGATCTAGAGTATTTTGGATATCAGGAGTTGGAAGAGTTAGGGTTGGTTCACGTTCAAACACCCGACACGCAGAGTCACGATTTGAGCACAGTCGTCGGATCAATTTCGAGTGGAAGGATAGGATAAGATAGTAAAGTTGCATCACAAAAATATTGAATCGTCGATCCAAGATCCTGATCAAACAAACAACATTCACTTTGGAGATAGAGATGCGAGATGTTTACACTCAGGAAAGTTTGAGAATTGAAATATTCGGAATGCGAAGTTCCATCAACCGTCAGATCTGGAGATCAGACAATGACTGTTAGATCATGGTAGACCACATCAGCAAGGACATGTGGCACAATCAGACAATGACATGTGTCAAGTTGATTTAGATTTTCAGGTACGTGGAAATCACAAATCTGAGTGACACATGGCAGCTTCTCATCTCATGACATGTCATCGAGTGACGCAAGAGTTAAGTCACTGCAGGAGTTTTTCTTCAGGAGTTTTACCACCAGTACTCTCCCAAAGACCTGAAGTCCTGGAGTGAAGGATAGTCATTGGATTAAAGAGGACACGCTTTAGTGGATTGTCAACTCCAAGAAAAAGAAAAAGAAGGATGAACGAGAGTTTGAGAATTGAAATCTCCAAAGTTCGGAGACACGAAGGAGATCTTGATCGTTGATCTGAGAGGGACACACGTCGTTGGATCGTGGACTCCAGGTGAAATTCTCCAGGAAAAAATGAGAGCTTGAGAATTTAAAGTCCGGGAGGCTAGACTCGTATAGGAGATCTTGATAATAGATTAAGGAGGACAAATGTCAGGTGATCTTTCATTCCAGAAGATATTCAATCAACAACAACATGGTTTGATTTTTGAAACTCCCGGAGCCCAGATCGCGAAATTGATCTCGTACGTTGGTTCGGAGGGACACGTATCATCTGATCGTTGAGACCAGGGGTTGCGCGTGGACTCAAGAGGACAGATATGAACCATCTGTTCAAGAGCACCATCAGGATTGAGATATCTATGGTCTTGCTCCATTGCTAGGCCAAAACATGCTCGAGCCTTAATTTTTCATGAGCGGGCAGAAATTGAAACCATGGTTTTGGAGAAAGGACACGTGGAGGCCCATGGTGAATTGCGGGGTGAAAACCAGTTTGTTCTAAACCACCTTTGGATGCACCCGCAATCGTGTGGTCACATAAAGCTCATAGCCCAAGGTCATATAATGAAACGAAGCCAGTGCTCACTAGACAAAAATCAGGTAGCGCCGTTTTGAATAAGAACTTGGTCACCGCCGGTGGTCATGAGAAGGAAGGGGCTTAGAAGCCTAAGAAGCCATAGTTGACTGGATGTAACTGAAAAATAAGACGAAGAGCCTTGATTTCTAGAGAAGCTAAGGAATCTCAACATAACACCCAATGATGATGAACGCATGGAGCCAACTGCCAGAGAAGATGAAGAGTTTCCATGATGATAAGGAGATGAATCGACAAGAGAAAAGCATGCAAAATAGAGAAGTGAAGTAATTCTGCTGTCGAGCTATGCTAGAGTGAGGAAGAGCTACAGTGAACAACCTGTAGAGAAGAACAGTGACATTGTAAAGAGCATGCAAAGGCATTGCGCTTGAAGCATGTAGAAGATGCACAAAGAGCATAAAAACACAGAACATAGAAGAGATGAGTGTTGCTGTTGAGAGTGATTCATACGATAAGAGAGACGCTGATGCAAGAGAGCAGAGCAATGCAGAAGAATAGTGATGAGACTGGTAAGCCATAGATAAAAGTTGTATCACTGTGATAAAGTTATAAAAAACAAAGATTTATATTTTAGGGTGGTAGGGAGGTGCTAGGGAGGACTAGTGTCCTCAGAGTTTGAAGTGGGTGCTTGAACACAGGGAGTTGTAGCTTCCACTTGGTTGCAGCCAGAAAAACCAGGGTGGGAGGGTGATGCAAGGGAGAACTAATGTTCTCTGTTATACATGTTGGTGCCTGTGTGATAGGAAGTTGGTGCTTCCATCCAGTTGGTGCCGGAACACTCAGGGAGTTGGTGCTTCCTTCTAGTGGGTGCTAGAGAAATTAGAGAGTTGGTGCTCTCATCAAGTTGTTTCTTGTAAAATACAGGTTGTAGCCTCAAGAGGAGTTGGAGCTCATAAGAATGATAATGTACAAAAAATAAATATTACTTATCATATCAAGAAGAAGAGGTGTTTCCCTTTATGGGTTTCCTCAGGAAATATCGGTCTCTGTGTATTTCATGTGTGTGATTGATGTTGAGTATTCTATTTCTTACTTCCCTGCATTATTGTGATTTTCATTGAGTTTCGTGTAAAGAGTTTAAAAATGGGCATAATTGTTTAAGCACAGTAACAACTAATTCACCCCCCCAATCAGTTGTCCAACAATTGGTATCAGAGTTGGTTTCTTTTATTTAAAGGTAGATCATTAAGAAGAACTATTGTTCTCTGTTATACATGTTGGTGCCTGTGTGACAGGAAGTTGGTGCTTCCATCTAGTTGGTGCTGGAACACTCGGGGAGTTGGTGCTTCCTTCTAGTGGGTGCTAGAGAAATTAGAGAGTTTGTGCTCTCAGCAAGTTGTTGCTTGTAAAATAGAGGTTGTAGCATCAAGAGGAGTTGGAGCTCATAAGAATGATAATGTACAAAAAATAAATATTACTTATCATATCAAGAAGAAGAGGTGTTTCCCTTTATGGGTTTCCTCAGGAAATATCGGTCTCTGTGTATTTCATGTGTGTGATTGATGTTGAATATTCTATTTCTTACTTCTCTACATTATTGTGATTGTCATTGAGTGTCCTGTAAAGAGTTTAAAAATGGGCATAATTGTTTAAGCACAGTAACAACTGATTCACCCCCCCTCTTAGTTGTCCAACAATTGATATTAGAGCTGGTTCCTTTTATTTAAAGGTAGATCAGTAAGCTTAAACATGCCAATCCATGAAGGAACTTCAACCAATAAGGTCCCTCTATTCAATGGAACAAACTTTGCCTTCTGGAAAGTTAGGATGAGAACCTACATAATGGATTTAGGTGCAGATGTTTGGGATGTGGTAGACATTGGTTATGTAAAGCCAGTTGTACTAGCTAATAAGGATGACAAGCTAGAATTCAGCTTCAACGTTAAGGCTGTGAATGCTATTCTGAGTGGGCTTGAAGAAGAAGAATTTGTAAAAGTTATGCACTTAGAAACTGCCAAAGACATGTGGGAGAAACTCATTAACAGTTATGAAGGTAATGAGAAGGTAAAGGATGCCAAGATTAAAACCTACAGAGTACAGTTTGAACATCTATAGATGAAAGAAGATGAAACTATTGAGAAGTACTTTCTGAGAGTTGAAGAACTAGTAAATGCAATGAAATCTCTTGCTGAAAAAATTGAGGAAGCCTCTTTAGTTCAGAAAATTTTGAGATCTCTACCAGATAAGTTCAACCCAAAGGTCTCTGCTATATAAGAACTCAATGATCTAAAAACTTTGGCTTTTGATCAACTTCTAGGAACGTTGACTGCATATGAAATGAGGATAGGTAAAGATAAATCCAACACTAGAGAAGATTATTTTAAAGCAGATAAGAATGAGGAATCTGAGCCTGATGAAATTGAAGAAATTTTTTTGAGAAGACTAAAGAAAGGATCAGGAAAGTATCAAGGCAGTTTTCCCTTCAAGTGTTTTAACTGTGGAAAGACAAGTCACTTTGCATCTAAGTGTCCACACAAGAAGTAGGATCAAAATTCTGAAGGTGAAGAGAAGTACAAACCTAGGAGATTTGGTAAAAGGAAAAGTTTATTTGTAAACAATGATGACTCTTCAGAAGACACAGATAGTGACTCTTCCTGTGAAGATAAGGTTAATGACTTTTTTCTTATGGCCAAAGAGATTATGATAATAAAAACACAGGAAGTGATGTTAATGATGAATAAGCTGTGGTTGATATGGAAGGTGAACTAATTAGTGCCTTAGAAGAGATTGACAGACTCAGACTTGAGAAGAGAAAACAAAAACAATTGTTGATGCAGTTTTAAAAGAATGCTAAAAAACATGATGAAGACTTTGCCCTACTAAAGGTGGAGTTAGAAGAGGCAAAGAAGATAGAGGAAATCCTGAAACAACAGTTATCAGAAAAGAAGGCAAGATGTGAATCCTTGGAAGAAGAGGTAGTAAAAACAAGAAAAGAGATGGAGAAGTTTAAAGTATTATATCGCCAAAATATTCCAAGCATTAAAGCCTCAAGAAAACTAAATGACATTCTAAACAAACATAGATATCCTTTGTTGAAGACTAGTTTAGGTTATGTAAGTGGTTCAAGAAACAAAGAGACAGAAAGCAAAGATCCAGTAACAATGATCAAGTTCCAAGTTAGCAGACAATCATACCATGAGAGTACTCTGTCACCAAAATCTAATAAAGACAAGATGATCCCTGATAAAAAAAAAAGAGGCCAGAAGATGGAGCAACAATTGCCAAGAAGAAGGCCACTCTTCAGGTGCCGAAATTTCTTCTATGGTTACTGCTTTTATTGTTCTAATTTTGGTCATAAGATTGCAAATTGTCAAATTAAGTTTAGAGACATGCAACAGAGGAGGCGAATTTATGTCAAGTGATTTCAAGGAGTTCTGTGATACACATGGGATCAAAAGAGAATACACAATCCCAATAACCCAACAACAAAATGGATTAGTTGAGAGGCAAAACAGAATAGTTCAACAAATGGCCAGGTCAATGATGAATGAGAAGAACATTGGTCAAACCTACTGGGTAGAAACAATACACACAAAAAACCATATTCTTAATAAATCTCACCTCAGACCACACATGACAAGACACCCTATGAACTATGGCATGGAAGACTTGCTACAATCAAACACTTCAAAATATTTGGGAGTAAGTTCTACATAAAGAACAATAATGAGAACCTTGGCAAGTATGATGACAGGGATGATGAAGGCATATTCTTAGGGTATGCTACAAATATTAAAGGATACAGATGCTATAATGAGAGGTTGCATAAATTGGTTGATTGTATTGACATAAAATTTTTTGAAGGAGTCCCAGTAAGAGAGGTGAACAATACTGAATCAACAACATAGGATATAGGTGAAGTTGAAGTTGAACAGGTCCAAGAATCAGAACAAGAAGGCTCCGAGTTAGATGAAGATGCAAATACTCAGGAAAACTCAAATCAATAGACAACATAAAATTCTTCCTCTAGAATTACTGAAAAGAATCATCTTGCAAGTTAGATAATTGGTGAGAAAGACAAAGGTATACAAACCAGGAGAAGGATAATCAAAAACACTAAGCAATCACATATAGCCTTCATATCCATGGTGGAACCCAAGAACTTCAATGAATCCAATGAAGATGTAAACTAGTTAAAATCAATGAATGAGGAACTGGACCAGATTGAAAAGAATGATACTTGGGAACTCGTTCCTAGTCCAACAAATAAAAATGTAATAGGATCCTAATGGGTCTACAAAATTAAGATGAATGAGAAAGGAAATATTGTAAGAAATAAATCCTGATTGGTCTGTAAAGGGTATGCTCAAATAGAAGGATTGGATTTTGATGGAACATTTGCGCATGTAGCAAGATTATAAGCTATTAGAATGTTTCTTGCCTATGCTTGTCATAAATAGTTTAAAGTCTATCAAATGGATGTCAAGTTAGCTTTTCTAAATGGAAATCTAAAGAAGAAGTCTATATGGAACAACTAGAGGGTTTCCAACTGTCAGATAACCTTGACTTCATTTGCAAGCTGAAGAAAGCCTTATATGGGTTGAAACAAGTTCCTTGTGCCTGGTATAACAGACTGGATACGTATCTACAAGACAAAGGGTTCAAGAGAGAAACACTTGACAACAATCTATATATCAAAACAAAATGTAATGATGTGCTCATTGTGTTGGTCTATGTAGATGACATCATCTTTGGTAGTAATAATGCTTCATTGGTAAAATGGTTTGCTTCTACCATGCAGTCTGAATTTGAAATGTCTATGATAGGGGAACTGTCATTTTTGCTTGGCCTACAAATTACTCGGAGGTCTAAAGGAATATTTATTTCTCAAGAAAAATATCTAAGAGAAATGTTGAAAAGGTTTCAAATGGAATATTCTAAAACTATGAGCACACCTATAGTCACTGGATATAAGTTAAGAAAGGATGATGATTCACCTAATGTTGATCAAAGTTCATATAGGTCTATGATAGGCAGCCTATTGTGCATCACAAGATCCCATCCAAACATAATGCATGTTATTGGAATGGTAGGGAGGTATCAGGCCGCACCTAAATAGAGTCATTTGTTAGCTGTCAAAAGAATATTCAGATACTTGAAAGGAATAATGGACTATGGCCTTTGGTATCCTATGAAACAAAATTTTCAACTATCAGTCTATTCAGATGTTGATTGAGATAACTGCGTCGATGAAAGGAAAATCACGAGTGGAGGTGCATTCTTCTTAGGAGATTCACTTGTATCATGGTTGAGCAAGAAGCAAGGTTCCATTTCCTTATCAAGTACACAAGTTGAATACATTGCAGCTGCCACCTATTGTATCCAAGTATTGTGGATGATTCAGACACTTGCAGACTTGGAGGTAAAATGTACTGCATTGATCCCAATTCATTGTGATAATACCAGTGCAATTAGTCTGTCAAAGAACCCTGTGTTTCACTCAAAGACCAAGCATATACCCATCAAGTATCACTTCTTGAGGGAACATGTGACCAACACTATTGTTTCTTTGCATTATATTCCTTCCAAAGATCAGATTGTTGATATCTTCACTAAACTGCTTGCAAAAGATTAGTTTGAGTATCTACGCGAAAAATTGGGCGTGAACCCATTATCAACCTAAGAGGGTCCATCCTGTTAAGGGGAGTATGTATTGGTTGAACATATGATACCTTCGAAAAGTACTGCAACAACTCAGGGGGAGCATGTTTTCTTTGACATTGATGTCAAAGGGGGAGAAAAGGTGTGTTCTAGATGTTACAGTTGGAGATCTAAGCAGAACATTGCATCTAAGTAGAACATTGTAGTCCTTCATGGTTTCCATCATTGCCAAAGAGGGAGATTGTTGGCATGTTTATAGGTAGAGTGTGCTTTTCATTGATGGAAAGATCAGAGTGTGCATCGATGGAAAAACATGCACATCATAAGATTAAATGAAGAAACAAACAATATGAAGAGATCAAAGCTCAGGAGAGATAGAGTTCTGAGATGCGCAGACGAGATCCCATACATCAAGGCTCACAGAAGGATCAAAGGTCTTGGCCTTTGACACTTAGAGTTTTGAGAAAGCCAAAGCTCAAGAGGTGGAGAGACAGTGGTCGTTGGATCACCAATCTTGAATACTCAATATTCGTTAGATCAGTGTCTAGCGACCAAAGGAAGCGCATAGGAGAAGTACAGATCTAATTCGTTGGATCTAAGCGTTGTGGAATAACAACCATCAGATCTAGTATAACTGTGAAGAGGATAAGGTCGAGATCCATCCTCCAACTCTATGAAATGTGAAATCGCGATGAGACCTCAACCGTTGGATCCAAAGGACACGTGATGAGAGATCAACATTTCGTTGACAACTGGAAAAGTCAAAAGTAAGAGTTGTAGGAACTCGTGAAATGTGAAGTCCCGATAATATTTGGACCATTGGATCATAGAGGGTCATGGGTCGTTGATTTGGAGCAAGTTTCGAAAAATTGGGAGTCGAGAGAATGGAGGTGAGTAGTCCTCCAACTTTATGAAACGTGAAGTCCCAATAAGATCTAGACTATTGTATCACAAAGGGACGTGGGTTGTTGATCTAGAGTATTTCGGATATCGGGAGTTGGAAGACTGAGGGTTGGATCATGTTCAAACACCCGACACACGAATGTGCAATTTGATCATAGCTATCGGATAAATTTTGAGTGGAAGGACATGATAAGCTAGCAAAGTTGCATCATAGAAAGATCGAGTCGCGTATCCAAGATCCTGATCAAACGAACAACATTCACTTTAGATATAGATATGTGAGGTGTTTACACTCAGGAAAGTTTAAGAATTGAAATATCCGGAATGCAAAGTTCCATCAACTGTCGGATCTGGAGATCAGACAATGACCATTAGATCGTGGCAGACCACATCAACAAGGACACGTGGCACAATCATACAATGACAAGTTTTAGGTTGATTCAGATTTTCAGGTGCGTGGAAATCACAAATCTAAGTGACACGTGGCAACTTCTGGACTCATCACACATCGTCGAGTGATGCAAGAGTTATGTCACTCCAAGAGTTTTTCTTCGGGAGTTTTACCACCAGTACTCACCCAAAGACCCGAAGTCCCGGAGCGAAGGATAGTCGTGGGATTAAAGAGGACACACGTCAGTGGATTGTCAACTTTAGGAAAAAGCAAAGGAAGGATGAATGAGAGTTTGAGAATTGAAATCTCTGAAGTCTGGAGACACAAAGGATATCTTGACCATTGATCCGAGAGGGACACGCGTCGTTGGATCGTGGACTTTGGGTGAAATTCTCCGGGAGCAAACGAGATCTTCATAATTGAAAGTCCTGAAGGCCAGACTCATGGAGGAGATCCTGATCATAGATTAAGGAGGACAGGTGTCCGACGATCTTTCATTCTAGAAGATATCCAGTCAACAACAACAGGATTTGAGTTTTGAAACTGTCGGATCGTGTATCGCGAAATCTATCTTGTCCGTTGGTTTGGAGGGACACGTATCATTTGATCATTGAGACCAAGGGTTGCATGTGGAATCGAGAGGAAAGATCTAAATTTTCTGTTCAAGAGAACCATCTAGATTGAGAGATCGATGGACTGGCTCCATTGCAGGGCCAAAACATGCTCGGGCCTTAATTTTTCATGAGTGGGTCGCAATTGAAACCATGGTTTTGGAGAAAGGACGCGTGGAGGCTCATGGTGAATTGTGGGGTGAAAATAAGTTTGGTCTAAACCACCTTTGGACATGCTTGCAATCGCATGGTCATATAAATCTCATAGCCCAAGGTCATATCATGAAACTGAGCCAGTGCTCAGTAGACAAAAATCAGGTAGTGCCATTTTGAATAAGTGCTTGGTCACCGCCAATGGTCATGAGAAGGAAGGGTCTTAGAAGCCTAAGAAGCCATAGTTGAGTGGCTGTAACTGATAGATAAGATGAAGAGTCTCGATTGCCAGAGAAGCTAAGGAATCTCAACATAATGCCCAGTGATGATGAACGCATGGAGCCAACCGCCAGAGAAGATGAAGGGTTGCCATGATGATCAGGAGATGACTCGATGAGAGAAAATCATGCAGAACAAAGAAGTGAAGTAATTATGTTGTCGAGCTATGCTGGAGTGAGGAAGAGTTGCAGTGAACAACCTATAGGGAAAAGTAGTGACGTTGTAAAAAGCATGCAGAGGCATTGCTCTTGACACATGTAGAAGATTCACAAAGAGTATAAAAATGCAGAACAAAGAAGAGATGAGTGTTGCTGTTGAGAGTGATTCATGTGAGAAGAGAGACACTGGTGCAGGAGAGTAGAGAAGTGTAGTAGAATAGTGATGAGACTGGTAATCCATAGATAAATGTTGTATCACTGTGATAAAGTTACAAAAGGAAAAAATATATATTTCAGGGTGGTAGGGAGGTACTAGGGAGGACTGGTGTCCTCAGAGTTTCAAGTGGGTGCTTGAACACATAGAGTTGTAGCTTCCATCTGGTTGCAGCCAGAAAAACTAGGGTGGCAGGGTGGTGCAAGGGAGAACTATTGTTCTCTGTTATATAGGTTGGTGCCTATGTGACAGGAAGTTGGTGCTTCCATCTAGATGGTGCTGGAAAACTCAGGGAGTTGGTTCTTCCTTCTAGTGGGTGCTAAAGAAATTAGGGAGTTGGTGCTCTCAGCAAGTTGTTTCTTGTAAAAAAAAGTTTGTAGCTTCAAGAGGAGTTGGAGCTTATAAGAATGATAATGTATAGAAAATAAAGATTACTTATCATATCAAGAAGAAGAGTTTTTTTCCCTTTATGGGTTTCCTCAGAAAATATCGGTCTCTGTGTATTTCATGTGTGTGATTGATGTTGAATATTCTATTGCTTACTTCCCTGCATTTTTGTGATTGTCATTGAGTGTCCTGTAAAGATTTTAAAGATGGGCAAAATTGTTAAAGCACAGTAACAACTGATTCACCCCCCCTCTTAGTTGTCCAACATTAGTAAGCTTTGATGCTAACAACTCGTCATGCAAGAACCATCAACATTGTCATTAATGAGAGAAATGCTCGAGGAGATCTCCCATTAATACACATTAAACCAAGATCTTTGGAGAGTTATATTATCCCTTCTATTGGACCTTGGTTATGGATTAAAAAATAAAGCGAAGAAAAAGGAAAAGGAAAGAAGAAGTGTGAACTGCGCGGAAGGCACATTGACTGAGAATGGGTCGAAGTGGAAAAATAAGTAGAAAAGAAGGATTGAAGTAAGAGAAAGCAAGCCATTGGATGAGAAGTTTGAGGAGAACAGATCAGCAAGGAAGATGGATCGTGGACAACTCAGCAGGAGGAAAAATCCACCATTGGATTCTTTGGAGCACCTCGCGGGAAATAAGGAAAGACAGGTTGGCAAAGCCCTGAAAATGTGGGTCATGACCTAGGGTTTTAGACAACTAGGGTTTTTGTAATTAGGGTTTTGACACCTAGGTTTCAGCCCAAGGTTGTCAGAGAGTTATTGTAATGTATAAATAAAGGTCTAGAGGACCTGGGATTGGTTGGTACTAAGTTGGTTGAGAGTTCATCATTATTGTTGTGAGTGAGTGATTATTGTTGTGTGAGGGAGAAGTGATGAACATGAGAGCCTTCTGGTATTGTAAGATCTTCAGCTGGGTGTGAAGATCAACCCTACAACTGGGTGCGTAGGGAGGGGAGAGAAGAAGAGAAGGAGAGAGAAATCTGCATGCTAAGAGCGCAGATAGAACTGTATGTTTTCATATAATATCAAGAAACACAATTTTGTGGACGTACCCTAGGGAGAGGGTGAACCACGTATATTTTGTGTCTCTGTGGTTGGTGTTGTTTTCTTTACTTTTGTTATTCTGTTATTGCATCATTGTGTTAGATCTGAGATATAGCTCATGCAATATGATTAAAGGAGATAAAGAATAAATACGTTGTTGTGTGTTGTTGCCTTGGATCCACTTGCATTTCCTCTGGTTGTAAACACTTGTGTTCTGCAACCCCCTAATGCTACATCGGATGAGATGAACCAATAGTTGGGGCTTGTGTTTCTGCATTTCACAGGTGTTGCAGAAACGACCAATAGTTGGGGCTTGTTGGTGCACTATTAGAGATGAACCCTGGGTCTGCCCCTGTGCCAAGAAATAGTTCCGTTGTCAGGACCGAGATCTTCTTGAGGGAATGTCAAATTGGTTCCCATTGAAGATAGAGATTCAGAAGTCAATAGAAGAGAAAGAAAAGGACTTTGCTAAGCCCACAACAAGAGCCCTAATCTTAGTACATAATATTGGTTGGGAATGTATATCTTTACTGATATACATGAGATTTTATTTGGAGGAATTCATAAGGAGCTATACGAGTGGTTAGCCAGATTAGAAGATACCCAGTTTGAGATCAGATCTAGACCACCTATGGTTTGGATGTCAACGCTAATCAAGAAGGTCAAGAAAGTTGATAACAATGTATCAAGAGAAATAGATCACTGGTTCAAAAGTACTATCAGAGGGTACATCATCGAGTTTTCCATTGACAGAGTTGAGTCGTATAACCAAGCAGAGAGATATTTCTTTAAGGGAACTAGAGGAATTTTTTTACATTTCTTGAAGTTGAAGATCAAGATGATATTGCATGAGAAGAACATCTTGAAGATACAGTAGTTGGTCAGATTGAAAATCTAATGTTCAAGAACTCAGACAGCGACATCGACACAGAGGTTGGACATACATGCAATGGGAGGACATTCAGAGAGGTTCCTCTGGTGAACCTATTTGAGCAGAGCCACTAGACACTGGCACAAGATGAAGGGTTCTACAATGGAGAAGAAGAAGAGTTATTGACCTAGGAACATTTGGGGTCCACTGGGACAAAGGAAGGAAGACTGCAAAACCTCACCGAGAAGAATAAAAAACTTCAAGAACTGCATAGACTTTTGAAGTAAGTACTATTACTCCTCTTGTTGTTTTAGCATCATTAACTAACCAGAGTAGTCAGAGTTATCAGAGCACTTAGAGCACTGTTACCAGTAGTTCAGTACATACTCAGTCAAGGAACCTAGGAAGATCAATGGAAGATGAGATGAGGTTACCCACCTTTAGGGGAGATGGATCTGAAGATCCTGATCAACATTTTTTCTTATGCGAAGTTGTATGGAGTATTAAGCAAGTTAGTGATGAAGCAGTTAAGAGAGATCAGTTTTGTACTACCCTAAGAGACCACGCACTAAGATGGTACATGAAATTTGTCCAAGTAGTTACACAACCTAAATTGATGAATGCCATTAAGACTGCGTTGATTTCTGAATTCAAGAAATCCAAATCAGAGTTACAATGCATTACAAAACTAAAAGAAATCAAACAGAGAGTAGTTGAACCTGTTTGGGAGTTTGATCAGAGGTTTAAGACCTTGACAAGCCATTTGAGTTTTCAGATTCTAGATGAACAGAATAAAGAATGGTTCATTGTTTCCCTCTTGCCACACATCAGAGTACCTCTAATGCAACAAAATATCACTTCACAGGTTGAGGCATTGGAGATCGCCATGAAATTAGAATCAACCCATATGGGAGAATCCATCTCAGGTATGAGTCAAATTTTGAGTCAGTTAACTAGCTTATCTCTGCAGGTCGAAGATATGAAGAAAGAGAAGGGAAAAGATAAAAGAGAAGACTTCTGGTGTATCGGATGAAAATCAGAGGGCCATGATAAGGAGCACTATCCCCTATTTCATGAATATTTGGCTTCTGGAGCTTTGAGCCCTTTGAAGCAGGTTACTCTACCTTGGTGCGAGTTATGTAGAAATAGACATCTCCCTGGTGAATGCTATTACATGAAAAAATATGTTCAGACAGCTACAAATATTTACTGCACATTTTGTAAATTTGTGGGGCATGATGAGAAGGATTGTAGGGACTTTGACCTCTTGCATGAAAGATCAAGAGACACATATAGAATTCAAGGAGAAGTACAACAAGAAGGAAATATTGCATAGTTTAACTCTCCAAGAAGAGGAAACTTCAACCCTCATGGTGGATTCAGAGGAAGAGGACGAGGAGGAGGCATGGTTCGAGGTCAAGGTCAGATCATTTGCTACAACTTCCCACAACCAAGACACTTGGCAAGGGACTGCCAGAACCCTTGTACCACTTGTAGCTACAACAACTCATTTGAACATGTTATTGAATATTTTCCTGTGTTGTTAGCTAAACTTTGGGAGAGACGGAGGGGAAACCAACAATTACAATTAATCTCAGCAGAGCCTCATGGAGAGGATACTAGTTCATTGTTATCACTAGAGGAGGCGTTGTTACAAGAGAAGACATAGTGACCGTAGGAAAGACTACAGAAGAATCCAGGGTTAGAAGGGCTGCAGAGAAGACACAAGTGTTTGATCCAAGGAAAGAAAAGAAAACATTTGAGGAGGCAAGAAAAGAATTTGGAAGGGATCAGGCTTCCTCATCAAAGACACAACCAGAAGTAAGAGAATATGGAATGCCTCTGGCATTCAATCAGTCTGCTTTGCCTGGAAAAGGAAAAGAGGTAAGCAAGCTCATGGAATTCTTATGTACTTGCATTAATTTGATCAAGGATGAAAGATTTGTATGAGAACTACAAAATTTGATCAGACAATATGAGATAGGCAGGATAGATCCTCTGTTGAATAGAGAAGTACATGAAGTATTTAGAAAGAGAAGGACAAATAAGGAACTATACCTTAATGCTCAGATTGAAGATTATGATATAGATTATGTGGTCCTTGACTTAGGTTCAGAAGTCAATGTTATGATGAAGCAGACCTGGACACTCATGGGAAAACCCAAGTTGATTTTCTCGCCTATCAGGCTCATGATGGCTAATTAGTAGGCAGTAAGCCCCTTTGGGAGACTGGAGCATGTCTCTATGGACATCTATGGGGTAAGGATGTTTGCGGACTTCGAGGTAATTGAGATAGTTGGTGATAGTTGTCCTTATCCTACGTAGTTAGGAATTGATTGGGATTTCAATAATTCTACTATGGTTGACTTAAAGAAAAGAAGAATGACATTTGAAGGAGATGGGTTTAGGGTCATTGCACCTCTTGATCCCGATGAAGGTTGCAGATATACAAAACCCATTAGAGAAGAAGACCGCACATACAAGTTAAAGAATATATATAAATTGACAATAAGACAATATGATTACATTAATCCTACAATAGGTGGGAATTTAAGCTGGCGAAGTGATAATGCATGTTCATCGAAATCAGAAGAATCACTAGAGAATTGGCAGAACAAA
>JASDQU010506761.1:29713-51611 GCA_032191745.1 Picea mariana
ACTGGATTTTGATGAAACATTTGCGCATGTACCAAGATTATAAGCTATTAGAATGTTTCTTGCCTATGCTTGTCATAAATAGTTTAAAGTCTATCAAATGGATGTCAAGTTAGCTTTTCTAAATGGAAATCTAAAAGAAGAAGTCTATATGGAACAACCAGAGGGTTTCCAACTGTTAGATAACCCTGACTTTGTCCGCAAGCTGAAGAAAGCCTTATATGGGTTGAAACAAGTTCCTTGTGCCTGGTATAACAGACTGGATACGTATCTACAAGACAAAGGGTTCAAGAGAGGAACACTTGACAACAATCTATATATCAAAACAAAATGTAATGATGTGCTCATTGTGTTGGTCTATGTAGATGACATCATCTTCGGTAGTAATAATGCTTCATTGGTAAAATGGTTTGCTTCTGCCATGCAGTCTGAATTTGAAATGTCTATGATAGGGGAACTGCCATTTTTGCTTGGCCTACAAATTACTCAGAGGTCTAAAGGAATATTTATTTCTCAAGAAAAATATCTAAGAGAAATGTTGAAAAGGTTTCAAATGGAATATTCTAAAACTATGAGCACACCTATCGTCACTGGATGTAAGTTAAGCAAGGATGATGATTCACCTAATGTTGATCAAAGTTCATATAGGTCTATGATAGGTAGCCTATTGTGCATCACAAGATCCCATCCAGACATAATGCATGCTATTGGAATGGTAGGGAGGTATCAGGCCGCACCTAAATAGAGTCATTTGTTAGCTGTCAAAAGAATATTCAGATACTTGAAAGGAATAATGGACTATGGCCTTTGGTATCCTATGAAACAAAAGTTTCAACTATCAGTCTATTCAGATGTTGATTGGGATAACTGTGTGGATGAAAGGAAAATCATGAGTGGAGGTGCATTCTTCTTAGGAGATTCACTTGTATCATGGTTGAGCAAGAAGCAAGGTTCCGTTTCCTTTTCAAGTACAGAAGTTGAATACATTGCAGCTGCCACCTGTTGTATCCAAGTATTATGGATGATTCAGACACTTGCAAACTTGGAGGTAAAATGTACTGCACCGATCCCAATTCATTGTGATAATACCAGTGAAATCAGTCTATCAAATAACCCTATGTTTCACTCAAAGACCAAGCATATACCCATCAAGTATCACTTCTTGAGGGAACATGTGACCAACACTATTGTTTCTTTGCATTATATTCCTTCCAAAGATTAGATTGTTGATATCTTCACTAAACCGCTTGCAAAAGATCAGTTTGAGTATCTACGCGAGAAATTGGGTGTGAACCCATTATCAACCTAAGAGGGTCCATCCTGTTAAGGGGAGTATGTATTGGTTGAACATATGATACCTTCGAAAAGTACTACAACAAATTAGGGGGAGCATGTTTTCTTTGACATCGATGTCAAAGGGGGAGAAAAGGTGTGTTCTAGATGCTACAGTTGGAGATCTAAGTAGAACATTGCAGTCCTTCATGGTTTCCATCAATGCCAAAGAGGGAGATTGTTGGCATGTTTACAAGTAGAGTGTGCTTTTCATTGATGGCAAGATCATAGTGTGCATCGATGGCAAAACATGCACATCATAATCTCAAATGAAGAAACAAACAATATGAAGAGATCAAAGCTCAGAAGAGATAGCGTTCTGAGATGCACAGACGAGATCCCATACATCAAGGCTTGCAGAAGGATCAAAGGTCTTGGCCTTTGACACTTAGAGTTTTGAGAAAGACAAAGCTCAAGAGGTGGAGAGATAGTGGTCGTTGGATCACCAATCTTGAATACTCAATATTCATTAGATCAGAGTCCAACGACCAAAGGAAGCGCATAGGAGAAGTACAGATCTAATTCATTGGATCTAAGCGTTGAGGAATAACAACCATCATATCTAGTATAACTGTGAAGAGGATAAGGCCGAGATCCATCCTCCAACTCTACGAAATGTGAAATCGTGATGAGACCTCAACTGTTGGATCCAAAGGACACGTGACGAGAGATCAACATTTCGTTGACAACTGGAAAAGTCAAAAGTAAGAGTTGTAGGAACTCGTGAAATGTGAAGTTCTGATAATATTTGGACCATTGGATCATAGAGGGTTGTGGGTCGTTGATCTGGAGCAAGTTTCGAAAAATTGGGAGTCGAGATAAGGGAGGTAGTAGTCCTCCAACTTCGTGAAACTTGAAGTCCCGATAAGATCTGGACTGTTGTATCACAAAGGGACGTGGGTTGTTGATCTAGAGTATTTCAGATATCGGGAATTGGAAGACTTAGGGTTGGCTCACGTTCAAACACCCGACACGTGAAGGTGCAATTTGATCATAAATGTCGGATAAATTTTGAGTGGAAGGACAGGATAAGCTAGAAAAGTTGCATCATAGAAAGATCGAGTCGCGTATCCAAGATCCTGATCAAACGAACAACATTCACTTCAGATATAGATATGTGAGGTGTTTACACTCAGGAAAGTTTAAGAATTGCAATATTTGGAATGCAAAGTTCCATCAACTGTTGGATCTGGAGATCATACAATGACCGTTAGATCATGGTAGACCACATCAACAAGGACACGTGGCACAATAATACAATGAAAAGTTTCAAGTTGATTCATATTTTTAGGTGTGTGGAAATCACAAATCTGAGTGACACATGGCAACTTCTCGGCTCATGACACATCGTCGAGTGATGCAAGAGTTACGTCACTTTGAGAGTTTTTCTTCGGGAGTTTTACCACCAGTACTCACCCAAAGACCCGAAGTTGCGGAGCGAAGGATAGTCATGGGATTAAAGAGGACACACGTCAGTGGATTGTCAAATTCAGGAAAAAGCAAAGGAAGGATGAATGAGAGTTTGAGAATTGAAATCTCTGAAGTCTGGAGACATGAAGGATATCTTGACCGTTGATCTGAGAGGGACACACATCGTTGGATCATGGACTCTGGGTGAAATGCTTTGGGAGAAAACGAGATCTTGAGATACAGAGGAGATCCTGATCATAGATTAAGGAGGATAGATGTCCGACGATCTTTCATTCTGGAAGATATCCAGTCAACAACAACAGGATTTGAGTTTTGAAACTATAGGATCCCGTATCGCGAAATCTATCTTGTTCATTGGTTTGGAGGGACACGTATCATCTGATCACTGAGACCAAGGGTTGCACATGGAATCGAGAGGAAAAATATGAACTGTCTGTTCAAGAGAACTGTCTAGATTGAGAGATCAACAGACTTGCTCCATTGCGGGGCCAAAACATGCTCGGGCCTTAATTTCTCATGAGTGGGTCGCAATTGAAACCATGGTTTTGGAGAAAGGACGCATGGAGGCTTGTGGTGAATTGTGGGGTGAAAAGAAGTTTGGTCTAAACTAGCTTTGGACGTGCTCGCAATCTCATGGTCACATAAATCTCATAGCCCAAGGTCATATCGTGAAACTGAGCCAGTGCTCAGTAGACAAAAATTAGGTAGTGCCATTTTGAATAAATGCTTGGTCACCATCGATGGTCATGAGAAGGAAGGGACTTAGAAGCCTAAGAAGCCATAGTTGAGTGGTTGTAACTGATAGAGAAGATGAAGAGTCTTGATTGCCAGAGAAGCTAAGGAATCTCAACATAATGCCCAGTGATGATGAATACATGGAGCCAACTGCCAGAAAAGATGAAGAGTTTCCATGATGATCAGGAGATGACTTGACGAGAGAAAAGCATGCAGAACGTAGAAGTGAAGTAATTCTGTTGTCGAGCTATGCTGGAGTGAGGAAGAGCTGCAATGAACAACCTATAGGGAAAAGCAGTGACGTTGTAAAGAGCATGCAGAGGCATTGCTCTTGACACATGTAGAAGATTCACAAAGAGTATAAAAACGCAGAACAAAGAAGAGATGAGTGCTGTTGTTGAGAGTGATTCATGCGAGAAGAGAGACACTGATGCAGGAGAGCAGAGCAGTGTAGCAGAATAGTGATGAGACTGGTAAGCCATAGATAAACGTTGTATCGTTGTGATAAAGTTACAAAAAGAAAAAAAAAATATTTCAGGGTGGTAGGGAGGTACTAGGGAGGACTGGTGTCCTCAGAGTTTCAAGTGGGTGCTTGAACACAGAGAGTTGTAGCTTCCATCTGGTTGCAGCCAGAAAAACCAGGGTGGCAGGGTGGTGCAAGGGAGAACTATTGTTCTCTGTTATACAGGTTGGTGCCTGTGTGACAGGGAGTTGGTGCTGGAAAACTCAGGGAGTTGGTTCTTCCTTCTAGTGGGTGCTAAAGAAATTAGGGAGTTGGTTCTTCCTTCTAGTGGGTGCTAAAGAAATTAGGGAGTTGGTGCTCTCAGCAAGTTGTTTCTTGTAAAAAAAATTTTGTATCCTCAAGAGGAGTTGGAGATTATAAGAATGATAATGCATAGAAAATAAATATTACTTATCATATCAAGAAGAAGAGTTTTTTTCTTTTATCGGTTTCCTTAGAAAATATCGGTCTCTGTGTATTTCATGTGTGTGATTGATGTTGAATATTCTATTTCTTACTTCCCTGCATTTTTGTGATTGTCATTGAGTGTCCTGTAAAGAGTTTAAATATGGGAAAAATTGTTAAAGCACAGTAACAAATGATTCACCCCCCCTCCCAGTTGTCCAACATTAGTAAGCTTTGATGCTAACAACTCGTCATGCAAGAACCATCAACATTGTTATTAATGAGAGAAATACTCGAGGAGATCTCCCATTAATAAACATTAAACCAAGATCTCCGGAGAGTTATGTTATCCCTTCTATTGGCCCTTGGGTATGGATTAAGAAAGAAAGCGAAGAAAAAGGAAAAGGAAAGAAGAAGTGTGAACTGTGTGGAAGGCACATTGACTGAGAATGGGTCGAAGTGGAAAAAGAAGTAGAAAAGAAGGATCGAAGTAAGAGAAAGCAAGCCGTTGGATGAGAAGTTTGAGGATAACAGATAAGCAAGGAAGATGGATCGTGGACAACTTAGCAGGAGGAAAAATCCACCATTGGATTCTTTGGAGCACCTCGCGGGAAAGAAGGAAAGATAGGCTGGCAAAGCCCTGAAAATGCGGGTCATGACCTAGGGTTTTAGACACCTAGGGTTTTGGTAATTAGGGTTTTGACACCTAGGTTTCGGCCCAAGGTTGTTGGAGAGTTATTGTAATTTATAAATAAAGGTCTAGAGGACCTGGGATTGGTTGGTACTAAGTTGGTTGATAGTTCATAATTATTGTTGTGAACGAGTGATTATTGATGTGTGAGGGAGAAGTGATGAGCATGAGAGCCTTCTGGTATTGTAAGATCTTCAGCTGGGTGCGAAGATCAACCCTACAACTGGGTGCATAGGGAGGGGAGAGAAGAAGAGAAGGAGAGAGAAATATGCATGCTAAGAGCGCAGATAGAATTGTATGTTTTCATATAATATCAAGAAACACAGTTCTGTGGACGTACCCTAGTGAGAGGGTGAACCACGTATATTTTGTGTCTCTGTGGTTGGTGTTGTGTTCTTTACTTCTATTATTTTGTTATTGCATCATTGTGTTAGATATGAGATATAGCTCGTGCAATAGGATTAAAGGAGATAAAGAATAAATACATTGTTGTGTGTTGTTGCCTTGGATCCACTTGCATTTCCTCTGGTTGTAGACACCTGTTTTCTGCAACCCCCTAATGCTATATTAGATGAGACTGCATCTTCTTCACAGGTGTTGCATAAAGGGCCAATAGTCAGGGCTTGTTGGTGTGCTATTGGAGATGAACCCTGGGTCTGCTCCTATGCCAAGAAATGGTTCCGTTGTCAGGACCAAGATCTTCTTGAGGGAATGTCAGGTTGGTTCCCATTGAAGACAGAGATTCAGAAGTGGATAGAAGAGAAAGAAAAGGACTTTGCTAAGCCCAAAACAAGAACCCTAATCTTAGTACAGAATATTGGTTGGGAACGTATATCTTTACTGATATACATGAGATTTTATTTGGAGGAATTCAGAAGGAGCTATACGAGTGGTTAGCCAGATTAGAAGATACCCAGTTTGAGATTAGATCTAGACCACCTGTGGTTTGGACGTCAACGCTAATCAAGAAGGTCAAGAGAGTTGATAACAATGTATCAAGAGCAATATATCACTGGCTCAAAAGTACTATCCGAGGGTACATCATCGAGTTTTCCATTGACAGAGTTGAGTCGTATAACCAAGCAGAGAGATATTTCTTTAAGGGACCTAGAGGAAATTTTTTACATTTCTTGAAGTTGAAGATCAAGATGATATTGCATGAGAAGAACATATTGAAGATACAGTAGTTGGTCAGATTGAAAAGCTAATGTTTAAGAACCCAGACAACGACATCGACACAGAGGTTGAACATACGTGCAGTGGGAGGAAATTCAGAGAGGTTCCTCTGGTGAACCTGTGTGAGCAGAGCCACTAGCCACTGGCACAAGATGAAGGGTTCTACAGTGGAGAAGAAGAAGATTTATTGACCTAGGAACATTTGGGGTCCACTAGGACAGAGGAAGGAAGACTGCAAAACCTCACCGAGAAGAATCAAAAACTTCAAGAACTACGTAGACTGTTGAAGTAAGTACTATCACTCCTCCTGTTGTTTTAGCATCATTAACTAACCAGAGTAGTCAGAGTTATCAGAGCAGTTAGAGCACTGTTACCAGTAGTTCAGTACAGACTCAGTCAAAAAACCTAGGAAGATCTATGGAAGATGAGATGAGGTTACCCACCTTTAGGGGAGACGGATCTGAAGATCTTGATCAACATTTGTTATGCGAAGTTGTATGGAGTATTAAGCAAGTTAGTGATGAAGCAATTAAGAGAGCTGAGTTTCATACTACCCTAAGAGACCATGCACTAAGATGGTACATGAAATTTGTCCAAGTAGTTGCACAACCTAAATCGATGAATGCCATTAAGACTGCGTTGATTTTCTAATTCAAGAAACCCAAATCAGAGTCACAATGCATTACAAAACTGAAAGAAATCAAATAGAGAGTAGATGAACCTGTTTGGGAGTTTGATAAGAGGTTTAATACCTTGACAAGCCATTTGAGTTTTCAAATTCTAGACGAACAGAATAAAGAATGGTTCATTGTTGCCCNGCCACACATCAGAGTACCTCTAATGCAACAAAATATCGCTTCATAGGTTGAGGCATTGGATATCGCCATGAAATTAGAATCAACCCCTATGGGAGAATCCATCTCAGGTATGAGTCAAATTTTGAGTCAGCTAACTAGCTTATCTCTGCAAGTTGAAGATATGAAGAAAGAGAAGGGAAAAGATAAAAGAGAAGACATCTGGTGTATAGGATGAAAATCAAAGGGCCATGATAAGGAGCACTGTCCCCTATTTCATGAATATTTGGCTTCTGGAGCTTTGATCCCTTTGAAGCAGGTTACTCTACCTTGGTGCGAGTTATGTAGAAATAGACATCACCCTGGTGAATGCTATTACATGCAAAAATATGTTCAGACACCTACAAATATTTACTGCACATTCTGTAAATCTATGGGGCATGATGAGAAGGATTGTAGGTTCTTTGACCTCTTGCATGAAAGATCAAGAGACACATATAGAATTCAAGGCGAAGTACAACAAGAAGGAAATATTGCATAGTTTAACTCTCCAAGAAGATGAAACTTCAACCCTCATGGTGGATTCAAAGGAAGAGGACGAGGAGGAGGCATGGATAGAGGTCAAGTTCAGATCATTTTCTACAACTGCCCACAACCAGGACACTTGGCAAGGGACTGTCAGAACCCTTGTACCACTTGTATCTACTGCAACTCATTTGAACATGTTATTGAATATTGTCCTGTGTTGTTAGATAAACTTTGGGAGAGACGAGGGGGAAACCAACAATTACAATTAATCTCAGCAGAGCCTCGCAGAGAGGATACTAGATTCATTGTTATCACTAGAGGAGGCGTTGTTACAAGAGAAGATAGAGTGACCCTAGGAAAGACTACAAAAGAATCCAGGGTTAGAAGGGCTGCAGAGAAGACACAAGTGTTTGATCCAAGGAAAGAAAAGAAAACATTTGAGGAGGAAATAAAAGAATTTGGAAGGGATCAGGCTTCTTCATCAAAGACACAGCTAGAAGTAAGAGAATATGGAATGCCTCTGGCATTCAATTAGTCTGCTTTTCCTGGAAAAGGAAAAGAGATAAGCAATCTCATGGAATTCTTATGTACTTGCATTAATTTGATCAAGGATGAAAGATTTGTACAAGAACTACAAAATTTGATCAGACAGTATGAGATAGGCAGGATAGATCCTCTGTTGAATAGAGCAATACATGAAGTATTTAGAAAGAGAAGGACAAATAAGGAACTACACCTTAATGCTCAGATTGGATATTATGATATAGATTATGTGGTCCTTGACTTAGGGTCAGAAGCCAATGTTATGACGAATCAGACCTGGACACTCATGGGAAAACCCAAGTTGATTTACTCGTCTATCAGGCTCAGGATGGCTAATCAGTAGGCAGTAAGCCCCTTTGGGAGACTGGATCATGTCTCTATGGACATCTATGGGGTAAGGACATTTGCAGACTTCGAGGTGATTGAGATAGTTGATGACAGCTGTCCTTATCCTATGTAGTTAGGAATTGATTGGGATTTCAATAATTCTACTATGGTTGACTTAAAGAAAAGAAGAATGGCATTTGAAGGAGATGGGTTTAGGGTCATTGCACCTCTTGATCCTGATGAAGGTTGCAGATATACAAAACCCATTAGTGAAGAAGACCACACATACGAGTTAGAGAATATATATAAATTGACAACAAGACAATATGATTACATTAATCCTACAACAGATGGGAATTTAAGCTGGCGAAGTGATAACGCATGTTCATCGGATTCAGAAGAATCACTAGAGAATTGGCAGAAAAAAATGTATGAAGTTTCTGCACAGAGATGTGCTAGATTGACTAGGGAAGTTCGCTGGATTGGAACACAAGTAAGTAATCTACCCACCTTTGATGATTTCAATCATTTAGGAGCTTTCTTTTTGGAATTTGAAGAAATTGTACTAGTACAACAAGATGGTGGGGGAAACACAAGAACAACATCGTGGACTGGATGCAATGTCGCACTTTGATGACAATGCAATTTTCAGAACAAGTCAAAAGGTGTGAAGTTCGATACACAGGTTAGATCTGTCCAAAGGAACATGTGCAAATTTGTGAGGAGGGTTGGAGCAACATTTCTCAAGAGCAGTGGGCACATAAATTCATTAACACTTTGGATACAACACCTTATTTATTGGTATCTTCAAACAGAGTTGCACCTCACCACTGTAGATTGGTACAGTATGACTCAAATCTTTGTAGCTACATTTTTATTTGAAAGTTAGTACCCTACAGTGGATCAAGATTTACATATTGTCAAATAGAAAGTCTTTGAGGAGGCACCTAACCTCCCTGTTGAGCAAGAAGAGGATGAATGGACTGCACCTCTTCACAAATTGCAAGGCTGTTACAATATCAATGTTGATGAAGACAATGATCCTAGGAACGTGAACATCGCAGAAACAGAACGAAAGAGAGACATAGAAGGACCAAGAGTCGAACTCCCTTTTATTGGACAACCAATCAAAATCAAGAAAGTTAACATTGGAACAGATCAAGCACTTAATCTCACAAATGTTTGAGATTATTGGGATGATGCCACTATTGACAAGATCACCAAATTACTGCATGAATACCAGGACTTGTTTCCAGCCAAGTTCATTGATATGAAGGGCATTAAAGGGCCCATGGGAGAAATGAAGATCCCCTTGAAACCAGATGCAAGGCCAGTCAAGAAGAGACCCTACAAATTGAATCCTAAATATAAGCAGAAAGTCGAGATTGAGCTAGATAAAATGTTGGAAACATGAATCATAGAACCTGTTGAAGAGTCAGAAGGGATTAGCCCTATGGTGGTTCAAGATAAGAAAAGAAGAGAGATCAAAATCTATGTAGACTTGAGGAAACTGAATGATGCATGCTTACATGACCCATTCCCTACACCATTTACTGACGAAGTGTTAGACAATGTGGGAGGACATGAAATTTACTCCTTCACGGATGGATTTTCAGGTTATCACCAGATCAGGATTGCCAAGGAAGATCACCATAAGACCACATTTGCAATAGAATGGGGATCCTACCAGTACACAATGATGCCTTTCAGATTGAAGAATGCACCAACCATCTTTTCTAGGGTGGTGTTCGAAGCATTCAAGGGTTGTTTACACAAATGTTTGGAAGCATATTTTGATGATTAGACTATTTTTAGCTTATTGCAAAATCATATTGAATGTTTAATGTTGGATAAGTGCAGACAATGTTAGATTTCCCTGAATCTGAATAAGTGCATCTTCTTTTCACCCTTTGGAGTGTTGCTAGGGCATATTGTGTGTAAGAAGGGGTTGCTGGTAGATCCATCCAAGATTTCCATTATTGTTGATCTACCCCCTCCTACTTCAGTTAGACAATTGCGCACTGCGTTGGGGCATACTGGATACGACAAGAAGTTTATTAAGGGATATGCACAGATTGCAACACCCATGGAAAAGATTTTGAAGAAATATTGTCAGTTTCAATGGACAGAAGAATGCCAGCAGAGCTTTGACACACTGAAACAAAAAATGGTTACTGCGCCTATTCTGGTTTTCCCAGATTGGAGTAAATAATTTCATGTGCATGTCGATGCATCATCTATTACATTAGGAGCAGTGCTAGCACAACCACGAGCAAGAGATATTGACTATCTGTTATATTTTGCTAGCAGGAAGCTCTAAATAGCTGAGATAAATTACACTACTACTGAAAGAGAAGGGTTATCTATGGTGTACACGTTGCATAAATTTCGTCACTACTTGTTAGGAGGACACTTTAATATGTTCGCTGATCACTCTGCATTGAAATACCTAGTCAACAAGCCAGTATTGGGGGGAAGGATATGCAGATGGATACTGCTATTCCAAGAATATGATTTTGAGATTGTGGTCAAGCTAGGAAGAATGAACAAGGGACCTGACCACTTGTCTAGGTTAGAACATGGAGAGGAACCTACTAGCTTGGAGGATACACTACCAGATGCATAGTTTCTAGCCATCAGAAAGGTTGATGATCATTTCATCAAGATAGTCCAGCTCTTGTCTACAGGGATGGCACTTTGCGAATATACAATCATTTAGAAGAAACACCTAGTAGTTTGTGCTGCAGATTTTTCACTTATAGCAGGACAACTATATAAGATGGGACCTGATGAGATCTTGAGGAGATGTGTTATGGAGGAAGAAATGGGCCATTGATTTTGTGGGACCTATCAAACCACTAGGAAAGCGTATAGGAGAAAGATACATAATCACTATGATAGAATATTTGACTAGATGGACAGAAGCAAGAGCAGTTAAGGACTGTAGTGCAACTACAACTGTATGGTTCATATTTGATGATATCATAACTAGGTTTGGATGCCCAAAGATCCTTATGAGTGATCAAGGCACACATTTTATTAACAAAACTATTGAAGCCTTGACTCAGTAATTCACAGTTCATCGTAAGAAGAGCACTCCATACCATCCACAAGTGAACGGTATAGTCGTAGCCTTCAATAAGATCTTGGAGATAGCGCTGACGAATATTTGTAGTGTGAATAGAGATGATTGGGTTTGAGAGTACCAACAGTGTTATGGGCCTATAGAACTACTTGCAAGAAGTTGACAATGCAAACTCCCTTTAAGCTGGTTTATGGTCTTGAAGCAGTAGTACTGATGGAATATTTGGTTCCTAGCTTAAGAATTGCAACATTCACAGATATGGATGATATTGGCATTGTTCAAGAGAGGCTCGCGCAGTTGGTTGAAATAGAAGAAGACAGGTTTATTGCAAGATTTCATCAGCAAGTACATAAGGAACATGAAAAATATTACCAGGATAGACACATCAAGAAGAAAGCATTCAAGCAAGGAGATCTGGTATTGGTATATGCCAACAAATTCATGAAGCATCCAGGGAAGTTCGAGACACATTGGCTTGGGCCATATGAGTTTGCCTATGTTACAGAAGGAGGAGTTGCACAGTTGAAGACTTTGAATGGAGAATGGAAGGAAGGTTTGGTGAATGGGAGCCGGTTGAAATTGTACTATTCCAACTAGCTGTCTCACAAATCTCAGTAAAATTATAAGAAGAAGGGTCTAGGTACCAGGTGTAGTTGAAATTGGGTACCAGACACATAAAAGACAGTCTGCACACAGTGAGGAGGGATAGAGAAGAAAGTAAAACAAAAGGTTCAATCCTGTAGTGACTCGGGACGAGTCACATGTGAATGTTGGGGGCCTGTTCACCCTTGGGTATGGATTAAGAAAGAAAGTGAAGAAAAAGGAAAAGGAAATAAGAAGTGTGAACTGCATGGAAGGCACATTGATCGAGAATGGGTCAAAGTTGCCAAAGAAGTAGAAAAGAAGGAGCGAAGTAAGAGAAAGCAAGATGTTGGACGAGAATATTGAGGAGAACATATAAGCAAGGAAGATAGATTGTGGACAAGTCAACAAGAAGAAAAATGCACCATTGGATGCTTTGTACAACTCGCGGGAAAGAAGGAAAGACAAGTTGACGAAGCCCTGAAAATGTGGGTCAATTTGACCTAGGGTTTTAGACACCTAGGGTTTTGGTACTTAGGGTTTTGACACCTAGGTTTCGGCCCAAGGTTGTCGGAGAGTTATTGTGATGTATAAATAAAGGTCTAGAGGACCTAGTATGGGTTGGTACTAAGTTGGTTGAGAGTTCATCATTATTGTTGAGAGTGAGTGATTATTGCTGTGTGAGGGAGAAGTGTTGAGCATGAGATCCTTCTGGTATTGTAATATCTTCAGCTGGGTGTGAAGATAAACCATACAGTTGGGTGCACAGGGAGGGGAGAGAAGAAGAGAAGGAGAAAGAAATCTGTAAGCTAAGAGCACAGATAGAACTGTATGTTTTCATATAATATCAAGAAACACAGTTCTGTGTACGTAGCCCTAGGGAGAGGGTGAACCAAGGATATTTTTTTTCCCTGTGGTTGGTGTTGTGTTCTTTACTTTTTTTATTCTGTTATTGCATCACTGTGTTAGATCTGAGATATAGTGAGTAGGATTAAAGGAATTAAAGAATAAATAGGTTTTTGTGTGTTGTTTCCTTGGATCCACTTGCATTTCCTTTGGTTGTAGACACCTGTGTCCTGCAACCCCCTATTTCTACTGTTAGTCTCTAATTTTTCTTTTGATTTAGTGAGAAACTCTAATCCTAAACCCTCCCTATTTGCACTTCATTGTTTGCTTACATTTCATTTTAATCTTTGTTTTCAGTTTGTTACATTTCACATTTTAGCTTTTTGAATAATTTCCTTAAGTTTGGGGATTTAAGACATGTTTTTACAAGATCTGTCACTTCATATGCCTACGTGAATCTTTCAAATGTAAAATTCTTCCAAGTCATTAATAGCACTACTGGAATAACATTATTCTCATAGCGTTGATATAATTATGCCATGATAAGCGCCTGCCACCCCGATTCTGTTATGATTACATAAATAATGGACTGATAATCCACATGTGTCCCACGATATCTCTTGAATCATTATGCAGTTCAAACCATTTCCCGATGGGATCATTCCGTACCCGCAAAGACTCATTTCAAATCGTTTCAATTCCCAAACATTATTATACGATCCTGTCACTTGTCGTTCTGATTTTGTTGAATTATAAGTTCAAGTATCTTTCAGAAGAAGTTGTTTTTTGCTAATAGTTACAGGTTGTGAGTTCAATTTCCAATAGTGCTAAGTGGCAGCATCGTGTTATCGATATGGCACCCAAGAGAAGTGGGCAAGTTGTCAGCTTAGAACCCAAGGGTTTTGAACTTCTCGAAGCTTATCCGCAAATGGCGCAGAGGTTTAAAGATGTTGGATGGTTCAAATTCCTCACCACCTTTCAAGGTTATGATGAACAGGTATCTATGGCGTTTGCACAAAACTTCGATGGTTTCGAAGTGGAGATTGGAAAATTGCTAATGTTGGTGACAAAAAAAACAATCGCCAAAGCTTGCAGATTGGTAGTTGGAGGAGAAAGATGGTGAAAGAAGGAGCATGTAGTCACAGAGTTTGTCAATCAATTCTTACTACCAGTTAAGAAAAACCTGAATTGGAGAAAGGGAGTCCCTCACAACTGGATTATACCAGAATGGCACACTTCTCTAATCATTATCCACAGGTATATCACCTGCGAAGATAGATTCTCACTGATTTAAATATACCAAATTAGTTTCTTAATGCATCTAAATGGAGACTGTCCTTTAAATCTGCCTTACTTTCTACTCCAAATCTTGGCAAAGATTTCAAAAAGAGTGTAGTCACACCCCGCCACTGCAAAGGGTAGCCTGTTTCATCAAGTCCTAATTAAGACTCTGGTCATTTCTGCTCTGAGGGAAATACAAAAACCCTGGAGTTGGCTGATTCAATCCTTAAATCCTAATCCACAGTCCAAAAAACAGAAGAGATGCAAAGGGAAAAGGGTTGTTACATTGAAACAAAATATTCCAGTTGATGAAACCCCTGTTAAAGAAGAAATGCCTTCCATCAGGGTGACAAGGACCAACAAAGGTAAGAGACCCAAATTGGATATAGAAATTGAAATGTTTTATGAGGCAGATGTAAAAATGGAAGTGGATTCAGATGAAGATTATGATATTAAAACTACAGCCAAGCATAAACCACCATCAACCAGTAAGAAAGGCGTTGTGGTCAAAAGGTAGAAGAAGAAAGGTGTGCTTGTGTCTCAAAACCCTAGAAGGAATTCTACTAGAGTTACCAACAAATATAGGTTAAAGTCCAAATCCATGTTCGATCCCTCAATCAAAGAAGAAAATTTCATAGTTATAGAATATCACTCTGAGGACGCTGAAGCAGGTACCAAGAAAAAGGCAAGAAAACCTCCATTACATAAAAAAACTACCAGAAAGAGGTAAGCAAACTGCTCCATTCCCTACAGGACCAGTAACAAGAGATACTACCAGATTGTCAAAAGATAAAGCAGTTGCTGAAGGTATTAGTGGGATTCCTGAAAATAAAGAAAGAAACCTTGTAGATTCAGATCACATATCAGATATGCTTGAAGCCATGGATTCAACAAGTTCAGATGAAGAGCACAACTCAGGATTGGCTTCTAGATACCAAGTTAAATTGAGAGAACCAAAAGTTGCCATAGATTTGAATGAGCCTGCACCTGCTAAAGAGTTCCCTGAATTTAAGGTTAAGTTCAGAACTAATAAAGACTCTGTTAAGGTCAGATCTGATGTATTTTGGATAGTTTAAGTAGGCAGATGAAAGACTCTGTTAGGGTCAAAAAATTGGAGATCCAGAGGACCTATTTTGAAATTCCTTGTAAGACATTACTGTTCTATTTGACACTTAATAACAAAGGCATATGGATGGTTAGACACTCTTTTCTACTCTATTTTTATTTATTCATGCTTGAGCTCATTATTCAAAATGAAATGCATTTGTTTTCTTGATTATTGATTAATACAGTAAAGAATTTGCTGTGGTGACTATTTTCAAGTTTTGATTTCAGGCTGATGTTCTTGTTTCTTAATGGTATTTTGAGATGATAATTTATGTAAAGTTGACAAATCGAAAATTTCATTTTCTCTTTTCCTTATTGGTCTAATTCATCTATGTGACTACCTTTTAACCAGTCAATGGGATATATTATGTTCTTAGTCTGAATTTCTTGTTTATTTTATAACCTTGAGCCAGTTTTCAACCACCTTATTCAAAACCAAACCAAAAAAATCTTCAAAACACTTTTGCAATAAATCGATGATGCCCTAGCTTGCCCTCTCACAATCAAGTGCAACTTTAGGTACTAACATACTTTGGCGTCATTGTCGGGGACGAAGGAACAAATATTTTTCCCTGGGGAAACAACAAGACTAGATTCAAATCTTGATGGTGAACAAGATTTTGGACATTATATAAGACTGTGATTATTCACCTGGTGACTCCTCTGTGGTAATTTTGGCTCCCAAAAGAGAAGGTAAAGGACCTAAAACTCCTCCAACTTCTTCATCATCTACTAAGAGACCGGTAACCAGACAAAATCCAAATCCTGAGTCTATTGCAACAGTTCCAGATTTTAAAAATTTACTAAGAAAACCTAAAGCTATTTCTAGACAACCTTCTCTCTCAAAGGGAAAATTGTCTTAAGAAAGTTTTCAAGGACAGTCCTTTGAAATCACTAAAACCCAATCAGATGAAAAGGTGATTCCTGAAAGTGAAGTCAAAGCTATCATTGAGCCTGCTACAATTTCATTCCCTTCAACCATCTCAGAATTAAATCTAGATCAATGGAAATTACTTGTTGAACTCATTGAACAAGAATATTTAAACACCTTTCCTATGGCTGAAGCTTTGAAAGATTACAATAAAGATATTAAAAGTGAACCAATAACACCTTCTTCATCTCTTGGATCTCTCTCCTCTGAAGAAATCAAATCACATTATTATTCTTTTGAGAATCCTTTGTTTCTTGGTCCATCATCCGATTATAGTCCAAAAGAAAATTTCTTGTCTGCTAAAGATAAAGATTCATTGTCAGTACAGTTAAGTTGTCATACACAAGGAACTGTTTCACCTTCAACATCACCAATCTTGCTTACTCCCAAAACTCAAAAACCAAAGATAGAAAATATGGTTGTAAACAAAATGGATGCAATTGTTGCAGCAAGGTATGCCCCTTTAATCCTTCCTCAAGTCATGTATGCCTTCCCACCAAATGATTATATGAAATATTTTCCTAGATTTAATGGAGAAGGAGGAGTTACTGCTGAAGAGCATTTAAATTCCTATTACAGTTTTGCAGACAATTTCAATGTAGAGCATGCAGATGTATGGATGATATTGTTTGTGCAGAGTTTCGATGGTGAAGCAAGAAAGCGGTTCAAGAGTTTGCCACCTAATTTGATTGCTGATATTGAAGCCTTGGATGACACCTTCCTTAGAAACTGGGGAGACAAGAAATAATTTTTGTACTACATCACTGAATTTGGTTCTTTAAAAAGGAAACAAGGTGAATCTATACCTGATTTTACCAAAAGATTCAGCAAAATGTATGGTAAAATTCCAGACGAGATTAAACCTTTAGAAACATCAACTAAAATCACCTTTGCCAATGCGTTCGATGCTGAATTTTCCTTGTTGCTAATGGAAAAAAGGTCTGCTCCCCTCAACTAGATGCAAGAATATGCTATTGAGGTAGAGTCAAACATATTAGCAGCAAACAAATTGAAGTCTAGAGGTGATAGAGACAAAAAAAATAAAAAATAAGAGATGCCTTCCTCTTACAATACAACATCTGGCTCTAAGATAGATGAAATAGCTAATATACTGAAATCTCTGACATCTGAGATGGAAATATTTCAGATGGAACAAAAACAACCCAGTAGACCTGCATAGGAAGGTGGATACATAAATCAAAATTAGTTTAGGAGGCCAAACAATGCACCTCAAATCTTTCCAAGAGAAAGAAAAAATCAAGAAGACCAAAACATTTTGCCTCCTTTCTAGAATAATGCAGTAGACGAGGAAGAATATGAAGATGATACAAAAGATGACCCTGCAGTACATCTAAATGATTCTGAAATATCTCCTATACATGTAACACAACAAGATTATGAAGAAACTTTGGTTTCAAACCAGTTTGAAGAAGGGGATGTTGATGAGACTATTCAGAAAGAACCTAAAAGGAAGAAATATAATCTCAGATCTAATTCAAATGTACCTAAAGTTGATACACCTGTTTTCTCAAAGAAGGCCAACAACCCATTTAAAGCGGGAATCAGTAAAGACAACCTTGGGATTTAGCTTGATCAACCAGTGAAGCAACCTGCCAAGGTTAGTACTACAGAGATTAAGTAACCAGAAAATAATGTTTCTTCTTTTAGTCTAGAACATGAAATTTAAAAAAATAAGACTTTTGTACCTCTGCCAGAACTCATGAAAACAAAGCCTTTTAGGAAGACTGTTCTCAAATCTCTACAATCTCCTGCTCAGGTTACTTCTTTAGATACTATCAATTTGGAAGATGAGAACCCTGCTATAACCATTAGACCTCATATTGAAGACATAACTGATATTTCCCCCCCATTCTATATATCACTAAATGTTCATGACAAGATATTACATAACTGCCTAATGGATTTTGGTGCCTCGCATAANTCAATTTGGAAGATGAGAACCCTGCTATAACCATTAGACCTCATATTGAAGACATAACTGATATTTCCCCCCCATTCTATATATCACTAAATGTTCATGACAAGATATTACATAACTGCCTAATGGATTTTGGTGCCTCGCATATTGTCATGCCTAAGGTGGTGATGGAAGAGTGAGGGTTAGACATTACCATACCTTACCATGATCTATATTATTTTGACTCCAAGAAAGTCAAATGCCTGGGAGTTATGAAGGATGTGGTTGTCACTCTTTCCCAATAACCTATGAAAAGTGTGGTATTAGATGTTATTGTGGCTGACATACCTCCAAAATTTGGAATTATTCTGTCAAGGTCCTGGGCCAAAAAGGTAGGAGGCACTCTACAAATGGATCTTAGTTATGCAACAATACCTATTTTTGGTGGGGAACAACGTATATTATACAGGGAAGTAAGACTGACTTATTTGGTAAGTGATCACGAGAACCCCACCAATCATCCTATATATGCTATAGAAGATGATCTTGGTTCCTCTATTTTTCATATGAGTGATCAGATGGCAGAAGTATCAATTAGAAAGACAACAACTGCTGTTAGGGACAGTGAAGATAATTTTGTTTGGAAAATGTATTTTGATGGGGCATGTTCTAGAGAAGGTTTAGGTGCTGGGATTGTCTTCATTTCCCCTACCAAGGAGGTTACTCCTATGTCATATAAACTTGAATTTGACACAACCAATAACATCAATGAGTATGAAGCCTTGCTGTTAGCACTGAAAGCTGCTAAAGATATGGGTATAGATAAGCTCTCTGTTTTTGGAGATTCAGGACTTATTATTCACCAGATCAAGAATATATATCAAACCAAAAAACAAAGGTTGAAATAATACATAAATGAGGTGTGGGATTATGTAGACAATTTCTTTTTGGCATTCAATATTACTTTTGTGCACAAAAATTTAAATCAGCAGGCTGACTCTTTGGCACTTGCAGCTAGTAACTTTAAAACTCCAGTGTTCCCTAATCTAAAATTTGAAGTTGAGGTTAGACACAGACCCTCAATATTAGATAATATCAAACATTGGCGGGTCTTTAAATATGATGAGGAAATTCAAAGATTCTTGAAAACTATTGAAGAGTTTTCTAACATTTCAATAGATCAGGATGACGAAGATGATGAAGTAGAGGTACATGTTGTAGATGTTCTTCAAGACAATGTTGCTAGGCACAAAGTTATCGAATTGAAGACAAACCATCTGCCTAAAGGTTTGGTCCCACTAGAGAGGTTGTTTGATCACAATGATGTTTCCAGGAAGGTTGTTATTCAAACAAAAGAAACTGATGTAGTGGACTGTGAGATCATCCCTAATACAAATCCTAGGTTGATCAAAATATCTAGGAAACTATCACAAAAACAGAAAGAAGCATATGTTGAATTAATGAAACAATATTCAGATAGATTTTCCTAGTCTTATGAAGATTTGAAGGTGTTTGATCCATAAATCATACAGCACAAAATTCCTCCGAAACCTGGATCAAAACCTTTTAAGCAAAAGTTCATGCAATTCAATCCTTTGTTGTTACCTGTAATAGAAAAGGAGTTGAAAAGGTTATTGGAAGCCAAAATCATAGTGTCACTAAGATACTCAGAGTGGGTATCCAACCTTGTACATGTCAGAAAGAAGAATGGAGAGATAAGGCTCTGTGTGGACTTCAGGAATTTGAACAGGTGCTCCCTGAAAGATAATTATCCATTACCAAAAATGGATCATATTTTACAGAGATTTGTAGGAGCAAAGAGGATGTCTATGCTTGATGGATACTCAGGGTACAATCAAATATCAGTAGTAGAGAAGGACAAAAAGAAAATGACTTTTACTACTCCCTGGAGAACTTTTATGTATGAAAATATGCCCTTTGGATTGATGAATGTAGGAGCCACATTTCAAAGGGCTATGGACATTGATTTTATTGGTGAGAAAGATAGGTTTGTGGTTATTTATATTGATGACATCACTGTATTTTCAATATCTGATGAAGAGCATTTACAACACTTGAAGTAGACTTTTGAGAAATGTAGGAGGTACAGTATATCACTTAATCCTAAAAAATCACATTTTTCCATGGAGGAAGGAAATCTTGTAGGACATATTGTTTCACCTAAAGGTATTAAAATAGATCATGAAAGAGTAAAGGTTATCCAACAAATAGACATTTCGAGAAACAAAAATTCTATTCAGTCCTTCATTGGTAAAATTAATTTTTTAAGGAGGCTTATACTTAACTTTGCAGAGATTATCAAGTATATTACTGACATGTTGAAAAAGGATGCAAAGATTAAGTGGATACTAGAAGCTAAATAATATTTTGAAAAAATCAAATAGGCTCATGTTCAGGCCCCTGTTCTCATTAGTCCAAATTACTCCAAAGAATTCATGATTTTTTCTTTTTCCTCAAAAAATACCATGGCTATTGTTCTTCTGCAAAGAAATGAGCAAGGATATGAGCAGCCCATCTCCTTTTTTAGCAAAACTCTCAGATATTCTGAATTGAAGTATGATATAGTGGAGAAATAGGCCTATGCCCTAGTAAAGTCTTTGAAATCCTTTAGAGTATATGTTCTTCAATATGAGATCATGACTTATGTCCCAAGCAGTGAAGTCAAAGAAATCTTAGTTCAGCCTGATTGTGAAGGAAAGAGAGGGAAATGGATAACAAAAATCCTAGAGTATAATATCACTGTAAAGCCTACTCAGCTGATAAAAGGTCAAGCTCTCGCCAAATTAATGAAATAATCTAATTGCAAAGCAATTGGGTTGTACCATCTTTCAGACAAGAGACACGACTCTTCTTTCCAGATTGAAGAAACAAATTCACAGGTAAACAACAAGTATGTTTCTTCACCATGGTACAAGGATATCGTATTTTTTCTGCTAAATTTTCAATCTCCTCCAGAGTTGGATAAATCAAAGTTTAGATCATTAAAATTAATAGTAGTAAAGTATTGCATTATAGATCAGATCTTATTCTGGAAAGATTCTCATGGTTTTTTGCTGAGGTGTGTTGATGAAAAAGAAGCTAAACAAATTTTGTGTGATCTACATCATGGTGTGTGTGGAGGCCATCACCATTGGAAACATACTACCTTCAAGATTTTTAGGGCATGCTATTACTGGCCAGTTCTATTTTCATATATTTTTACTCAGGTCAGGGCATGTGAACCCTGCCAGAAATTTCCTGGAAAGCATAAACTTATGTCTCTGCCTCTTAAACCAATCATCACTCATGGACCATTCCAACAGTGGGGCTTGGATTTCGTTGGGGAGATCAACCCTTCATCTTGTAAGTTTTAAACCTGTGAAGTAAAGCAATGCATATAGATTCTTAAGCAATACAAAAATTAATCAATGGCTCAAACACAGAGTACACTGAGATTTTATACCGGAAACCCTCAACTAGGAAAACCTTTCTTATTTTCATTATATCGAATTTCACCATTCACCATACAATATATACAATGTTTTTAGGTATTCCATAGATACCAAAACCCTAATCCCTTAATCCGTGATTAATTTACAAATCCACGAAAAATAGAAAAACCGCCCAAAAAAAAAAATTGGGGCGTTGCCTCGGGCTACTGCTCGTTGCCGAACGCTGCACGTAACC
>JASDQU010506762.1:33429-57685 GCA_032191745.1 Picea mariana
ATCGGTGCATTGACGTCTCATAGTAAATGCAGGGAGTGCAGAGGATGACGATCCATGTGATAATGGTAGGGTGAGTGTGACGCTTCAGGTATGGAGCCCAGTAAACATAAAGGAATTTCATAGGATGACCATTAATGTAGTACAAATCTTTAACTATTGCAACAGAAAAACCATCTCTTCCACTTAAGGAATATCTCGATTGGACACCGTCATGACTCAGGTTAACATTTTTGCCCGCTCTGTGTTAGTCCAAGACAACAGTCAGATCCTAGTTGTCAAGATTTCATTGGTATTTGGGTCTAGTACATTCATTACTTTTTCAAACCTGATTTCAAGAACCAAAAACATAACCGAGACTTGGTAGTTAGGTTAACTACCTGGTGTAAAGGAAAAACCCGATTCCATGTCCATTATGGATGAGAACTAGTTAAAGTTCCTAAGATAACACCCTTAAGTGAACCTACGCGCGGACGTGGAGATATGTGTTAAATTAAAACGAGTTGTAGCATGTATTACATGACTACCCTTGTATGCGTAACCTATATGCATTTGGGTAAAGATTAAAGGTAGAAGGGGGCATGCTAAAGGCCTTGAGGGTTTCCTTTATAACCTTTCTTCTCATGACATAGATAGGATATCTGGTGGCAAGAAGAAGTCTAGGGGTTTATAATAAGGTTTTGTTTTATAGAGAGAGTTACAATTAGAAAGGTTTTATTATAGAATTTCATAATCAAGTCGACAACATAGTCGTGTAACTAGGAGCTTCTCCTTCTTCTCGCAAGAAACTTATAAACAATTTTTTTGTGTGTGATAAATATGAGGTACATTACATATGGTATCAGAGCAATAGGCTACAACACTTGGACCTTGAACAAGAGTATCTGATTTACTTAACATATAATTCTGGTTATGTAAATCTATTAAAACCTTTATTGTTGGAAACAAAAAAATCCTTTTCTGTTTTGTGTTAATCATGGCAGCACAGGATGATGCAGAAATCAGGCCAGATGGGAACCCTGAGCAAAGATTTCCTGAGAATAAGAGACAGAATAGTGATGGCAGTTCACCTACTAAAGTTATGGAAACAATGTGAAATCTCATTTTCAAATTGCAGGTTTTCAAAGTTGACAATGAGAAACTGAAGAAAGCACAACAAGAGCAACAGGAAATAAATGAAGTCTTGATGCACCATATAGTGACCAAGAAAATCCGAAAGGACGATAACAATGAAGAAGAGGTCAACAAAAGGGCCTCCAAGAATTATAGGCCTGAAGTAGAAAAAGGGGACAGTTCGTCGGAAGGTACACCCTCTGCTGAGAACAAAACAAAAATAGACAGAAGAAGAAAACAAGTGGACCACCTTGATGGGGAATTTAAGAAAATTAAACCAGCTACCTTTGATGGAGAATCCAGAATAGGGGAGGAAGCTGAGGCATGGTTATTAGAAATCAAAAAATATTTCCAGATATACAACTATTCCAGCAATATGAAGGTTAGAATGGCCATTTACAATCTGAAAGGAAAAGCCAGCATTTGGTGGCAAGATCTGAAACTGGCCAAAGGCCTAAGAGAAAAATAGATGGAGTGGTCTAAATTTAAGAAATACTTCAATAAATAGTACCTATCTGAAAGCTACTATGAAAGAAAAACAAAAGAATTCTATGAATTACAACTTGGTTAGATGATGATGGAGGATCTTATAAATAAATTCCTGGAACTACTAAGGTTCGTACCTTATATCTGGGAGGAAAAGATAAAAATCTAGCGATTCCTAAGCTATTTACCACAATCTTACAAGGACAAAATTGAGTTTGACAACCCCAAGTCCTTGAGTGAAGTATTCAGGAAGGCACAAACGTTCTACGACTAGTACAAACAACGAATAGAATTTCCCAAAGCTTGGAAGGATAAGAAACAAGACTGAATGAACCGACAGAAGAAGGGATACCAGCCAACTCCTTATCGGAATGCAGCAAAACGTTTTCCTAGAAAATATTTTCACTCAAACCATCCAAGCACACAAGGAGGCGGTAAACCAGTAAACCTAGGAACAAAGAAGTTTGGGGACGGCGCCCGGGCACCATCGAAGTGCTGGGAATGTGGAGAGCCTCATCTAAGGAGGATCTAACCATTTTTAAATCCAGCAAACAGAACTGTTGTGCACAATTTACAAGAAGCCTCGATGGTGGGTGATGTGGGCAGAAGCTTGCATCGAATAAATGCAGTTGTAGAGGGTCGGAAAGCCGACCACCAGTCCTCTATGGTGGAGATCGAAGGTAAAATCAGTAACACTAGAATTTCTATTTTAATTTATCCGGGATCGACGTTAAGTTATATCACTCCTGGTGTAGTAGAGTCAAATAAACTTAAGAGGATAAAACATGGAAAATATTGGCTGGTGCAATTAGCAACAGGGACTAAAAGGAAAGTGGTTGACTTCATTTATGATTTTGAATTCAGTTTAGATGGTAAAAACATAAAAACAAATATGAATATTCTACCACTAGGGTCCTATGATTTGATTATCGAAATGGATTGGTTGGAGAAGCACAAAGTAGTTCTAGATTGTTATACAAAGACACTTAATTATAAAGACGGTTATGACACTACCAGAACAACCCAAGGCATACAAAGACTAGTATCAGTTAGACAAGTCTCAACAATGCAACTCAAGAAATGCATAAGAAAGGGTTGCCAAGTTTACACCATCCAAGTAACGAATCTGCTAGGAAAATAAGATAAGCCAAAGTTAGAAGACTTTGTTGTCCTACGTGAATTCAGAGACATGTTTGTTTATGAGATACCAGAATTAACTAATAGAAGGGAAATAGACTTCTCCATAGACTTGCTACCTGGTTCAACCCCTATCTCTAAAGCACCTTACTGAATGAGTTTACCAGAATTGACAGAATTGAAAATACAATTAAAGGAATTGTTGGACAAAGAGTATATCAAATCGATTGTTTCACCATAGGGGGCACCAGTCCTCTTTGTGAAAAAGAAAGACGGTACTCTAAGACTTTGTATCGATTATAGACAATTGAATAAAATGACTATTAATAACAAGTACCCCTTACCTAGGATACATGACTTGTTCGATCAAGTAGGTGGGGCTAAGATATTTTTGAAATTGGATTTACAATCCAGTTATCATCAAGTTAGGATAAAGGATGAAGATATAAACAAGACAACTTTTCAAACAAGATATGGACACTACGAATTCATAGTCATACCTTTCGGACTCACTAATGCAACAATCATGTTTATGTGCCTGGTGAACAGTATTTTCAGTCAGTACTTAGACGAATTCGTGCTAGTATTTATCGACAATATTCTAGTCTATTCTAAAATAGAGGAAGAACATGAAGAACACTTAAGAATAGTTCCACAAACATTGAGGAAACAAAAATTGTATGTCATCGACCCTGAGAAAATACAATATCTAGGACATTTAATTTCAGCAGAAGGCATTGTCGTCGACCCTGAGAAAATAAAAGCCATCATGGAATGGCCGGTACCTAAGGATGTAGCAGATATCCGGTCATTCATGGAAATCAATAGATATTATCGCGGATTTATAGAGGGGTTTTCTAAGATGCCTACCCTATCATGTCATTACAAAATAAAGGAACCAAGTTTATCTGATCACAGAAGTGCCAAGATAGTTTTAACAAGTTGAAGGAATTATTGACTACTACACCCATATTGAAGGTAGAAGACCCAGATAAAGACTTTAACGTCTGTGTTGATGTGACTAAAGAAGGACTAGGTGGTCTCCTAACTCAGGAAGGACATGTGATTTTTTATGAGTCCCAGAAATTAAAAGAACATGAGCGAAATTATGTCACTCATGACTTAGAATTGGCAGTAGTAATACACACCTTAAAAATGTGGCGACACTACATAATGGGCAGAAAATTTCTATTATTGACAGATAATAGCGGTGTGAAATATCTTTTTAGCCAACCAGATCTTAATGCAAGGCAAGCAAGGTGGCTAGCCTTTTTGAGCGAATTTGACTTCGAGGACAGACATATGAAGGGTAAGGAAAATAAAGTAGCAAATGATTTAAGCAGAAGAGTCCATGGGTTATTTGAGATAAATATCAGCAGGGCAGAAAGTGATCTGGAACAATGAATAAGGATGACAGGTATTAACAACGAAAATGACACTAAGATAATGGCAGAATTACAAGACAATACTGCAAACTCAGATAAACCAGATTTGAGTATCGAAAAAAATGGACTATTACAATTTAAAGACAGACTTTACATACCAGATTCAACAGAGTTAAAGATAATAGTCTTGGATGAAGTGCATAAAAAGCCGTATTCTAGCCATCCAGGATACCAGAAAACAATAACAACACTTAGAAAACTATTTTACTGGCCTAATATGAAGGGCAAAACAACAGAATACTTGGCTAGGTGCCAAGATTGTTAGCAGGTTAAGGTCGAACACCAACATCCTGCCAACCTATTACAGCAATTACCAGTGCCAGAATTGAAATGGGAGACCATATCGCTGGACTTTATAACAGGTTTGCAAAAAACTCAGAAATAGAATGATTCTATTATGGTTGTGATCAATAAACTCAGTAAGTCTTCACACTTTATTCTCGTGAAATCTACTTTTAAAGCTATAAACATCGCTAAAATATTTATGAAATAAATCTTTAGACTGCATGGTATTCCTAAAATGGTGATCTCAGATAAAGACGTAAAATTTACATTTTTTGGAAAGAATTGTTTGCAGGGATAAATACTAATTTGAATTTTATCACGAGTTACCATCCACAAATGAATGGACAGACTGAACAAACAAATCAGATCATAGAAGATATGCTTCGCATGTATGTAAGAACAAAATCGAGTAAGTGGGAAGACTACCTGTACTTGGTAGAATTCACATATAACAATGGGTACCAAACTTCAACTAAATTGAGCCCCTTCGAGGTACTGTATGACATAAAGTATACGACACCAATTAGTTGGGACGACCCAATTGGAAGACTCATGGTTGGACTAGAAATGCTCTAAGAAATGGAAAGTACGATAAGAAAGGTGCAACAGAACTTAAAAGAGGCATAGGACAGACAGAAAATTTATGCGGACCAGAAAAGAAGACACTTGAAATTTCAAGTGGGAGATCATGTTTACTTAAAAGTCAAAGATCAAAAGAGTTCACTAAAACTCGGGAACTGTGCCAAGTTGGAACCCGGGTTTTGTGGGCCCTTCAATATACTAACTTGCATTGGACCCATAGAATACCAACTTTCATTTCCATCTAATCTAAGAATTCATAATGTATTTCATGTTTCCTTGTTGAAAAAGTATGTCCATGACCCTACTCATATGATTGATTGGAACTTGGTGCAGGTGGTACCAGAAGGTGAGTTCCAGGCGGAACCCCTACGCATTCTGGACCAGAGATAAATAGCACTTCGGAGCAGAGACATTGCTCAGGTAAAGGTGCAATGGAAGCACTTTAGTCCCTAGGAGGCCACTTGGGAGTTGGAGGGAGATTTGCGGAAATCTCATCCAATCCTATTCCAAGAAAGGAACGAACACTGAGGTTAGTGTTTTATTGAAGGGGGAAAGGATGTGACATCCCAATAAATAAAGTATTTTTGAAATTCAAAATTTGTTAGAAAATTATTCAATTTTTAGTAAATTCGAATTTGGAAAAATTTTTGCCATTTATGGCAATTCCAAATTTCCTATTTTATAAATTGTAACAAATTATTATGACTATTGGACAAAGACCTAATTTGACCCAACTAACTATTTGACTATGACACTTGTATGTAAACATAATATTGTTTTATTTATTGCAGGAGGACAAATGGAACAACCATATTAAATTTAGCTGACCATGACACCATGAGTGGAGAACATGTTGGAACTACCTCTGGGCTAATTGTTACAAGTGGAAAATCAAGGATTTGGCCATTTGCAGCCCCTGAAAATCAGGGATTTAGAAATCTGTGAAAATTCCCAATGGAGGGAAAAAGACCTAGGCAAAAATATTGGTTTGATATATAGCATATGTGAGGACGCAGAACATTGCCGAGTATGCTGGGGAAAAGACGATTGGTTCTCTTTCTATTATGAACACTACAGATTGAGTGTGAGGAAAGAGGAGACTACTGAAACTAAAAGACATTAATGAGGAGGAGGTTCCAAGTTCACTCTCATGGGTTGGTCAGGCTAGGGGGTGAATCGGGCAAGTAGTTTGGTTACCCTATTCTAGGGTTGGGAGGAACGTGGTTGTTCCCTTTGTCTTCCCGCGAATTGTTTTAGATATGTAATCTCTCTTCTCTATTTGAATGATTATATCTAATTGTTGTAATGCATCTATTTAAATGATTGTATATCTGATGTAATGAAATTGTTGTATCTAAATTGAATTAATTTTATCACTGTAGAGTGAATTAGTTACAAATGTAGCGTAATCCTTAAAGTCTGTATGGACACAATAACCTGAGCAAAATTGTTCGATTATATGATTATGTGAAGTCCAGTTCTCCTATAGAATAGTTGGGTAAATCATTTTCTGAAATCAATTTCCCGAGCAGCTCCTTATGACTGGATTAGTGTCGGTACAAAAGTTAGAAGTTATTTGATTTTTATTTTAGGGAAATCGAATGGATGGATGTGATTAAAGTCTGGAAGTAACCCTTTTTCCTATAATTGGATTTCTGTTAGAACAAAAGTATTTCCCGTACATCAAAATTCTGGTATAAAGAATCTAGGCACGAACAGTTTGAACACCAGTTTTTATGTATATATATAAAGTAAGTATATTTCTGCAATTACCAAACTCAAAGTCAGAAATTTAATCGGAATGCTATCTACCACTTAGCGTGGATTTAAGCCTTTATGAACCAATATATTTCATAGTATATCTATATCACATATAGACCAATATCTATCTAAATTACTTTTAGTAGGCATTATAATGAAATCTAGAACCTAATGTCTACATAAGCAAATATATTTATATATGAACATATTGACAGGGATTCGTTCTTATACTATGAGTATGATGAATTCTCAAGAGACATGCAACCATAGTTATAAAGAAAATGCATAGGAATTGGAATACCCTAACTAAAACAACACTCGATACACTTCATTCAACATGTATCGAATATAGTAGACTAATGGATATTGGTAACCCTTTTATTAAAATGGAATAGGCCAATGGCGCGAGCAAAGTCGAGTTGCATTAATAACAAGTAGAGTATTCGAAATCGAAAGATAGAGTCACATTGACACAGATTATCATTCCGAGAAAGATTCGGCCAGGATTTCCTTTCTTTAATTAAAGAAAAAAGAGTTTATTACATAGTTTTCCAGATCTAAATTCAAATATAGACTCAACACTATGCAAGAGATGGCGTTATATAATTAATGGAAAAACGGCCCCAAGGGTTTAGTCCAACAAATACTACAACATACAAGAACTATGCACAACAGAGCTAGTTGAATCACGATCTCCTTGGATGATGCTAGAACCTGTAGAATTGGCCTGAAAGGTGAGGGTTCAGAACCTGAATACCTTTTGCATAGGAGACAGCGGTGGGTATCCGAGACTTATACAGAGAGAGACCCTGCAAAAAAATGAAACCTGTAAACATTAGTCTCTATTCAAATTTTAGGTGACAAAAGAAAAGTAATTGCAATAAGACGATGAAAGTTAAACCAATAATTCCCTTTTTAGAAAAATAATTATCTTATGATGCATGAGTTCAAATCCTTGCCCCATCACCGCTGTCTGTTTAGAGGTTCAGGCTAAGGGAGGAAGATGCGGTACAATTTCCGATGGATCCTCGCAAGAACAAGGCCGATCATTAGTGACGGTAACAAGTTTTACCAAACCCCCTCTCTTAAGAATTAATCAATAGAAAAAATATTTAACTTGTAAACTGTACAAAGTTACCACAAGAGGAATGTCTAAATAGTAACACAAACTTTTCATAGAGAATATGGACATGTTTAAAAGTTAAGTTTAAATCAATCCTGAACCAAACTGTAACGAGTAAGTAAAATTCAACTGTAAGAACAAATTCATCACGCTATGGTATTCAGATGACAGAAATGAATCGCCGCCCATCAAGGTGACAAGGGTTCATTCCAAGACCCGAAATATCATGCTAAAGGATTCCCAATAAATTGACCGAGGTATCATGGAGACAGAAGCAGGTAAATCAAATAACAATAGTAAAGGCCAGCCGAGAATCTGATAGATTTACAAAATATATAAATAGACGGAATATAACATACTACCCTACCAAACAGAAAGAGCCCCCATCGATGAACTATTCACAGGGCCAACATCTCTCGATGAGATTCTTTAAGGAAAACAAAAATAGTAATAACGAAAACGAAGCGACATATATATGAAGCCTTAGGTATTTCTTAGTGAGATGCATGGTAAGAACTATATCCTCCCTCTATTAAACAAAAGCTTACTTGAGGGGTAGCGTATGCTATCCAGTAACCCTAACTCTGAAAGACCTGATGACTACTACAGAGAACTCCCAAATGACTAATCAAAGGAAGAACACAACATGTATAAAATACACGATGGTAACTAACATAATCAATAAAATACTTAAACGTGCTTCCGAAAAATTACACCCCCATATTGTTATCTATCTCGGGATTATGTTAAGGAATAACTCACGAGTGTTTTTTATCGCTCCATTAGTTACACTATGGAAACGACCACCATCCCTCCTAATCTTTGCCTCTGAAAACTATGGTATGCAGGATCTCTTCGCAAAAATCAGGAATGACAAACTGTGAACTTACTCCAACTCTAATCGGCGCATTGACGTCTCGTAGTAAATGCAGGGAGTCCGGAGGACGGCTAGCCATGTGACAATGGCAGGGTGAGTGTGACGCTTCGAGTATGGAGCCCAGTAAACATAAAGAAATTCCACAGGATGACCATTAATGTAGTATAGAGCTTGAACTATTGCGACAGAAAAACCATCTCTTCCACTTAAGGAATATCTCAATTGGACACCATCATGACTCAGGTTAACATTTTTGCCCCCTCTGTGTTAGTCTGAGATAGTCAGATCCTAGTTGTCAAGATTTCATTGGCATTTGGGTCTAATACTTTCATTACTTTTTCAACCCCGATTTCAAGAACCAAAAACATAACCGAGACTTGGTAGTTAGATTAACTGCGTTGTGTAAAGGAAAAACCCGACTCCATGTCCATTATGGATGAGAACTAGTTAAAGTTCCTAACATAACACCATTAAGTGAACCTGCGCGGGTACGTGGAGCTATGTGTTAAATTAAAATGAGTTGTAACATGTATTATAAGACTACCCTTGTATGTGTAACCTATATTCATTTGGGTAAAGATTAAAGGTAGAAGGGGGCATGCTAAAGGCCTTGAGGGTTTCCCTTATAACCTTTCTTCTCATGACATAGATAGGATATCTGGTGCGAAGAAGAAGTCTAGGGGTTTATAACAAGGTTTTGTTTTAGAGAGAGAGTTACAATTAGCAAAGTTTTATTACAGAATTTCATAATCAAGTCGACAGCAGTCACGTAACTAGGAGCTTCTCCTTCTTCTCCCAAGAAACTTATAAAGAAAAAAAAAATTCTGATAAATATGAGGTACATTACAGATAGCTTGTATTTAGCGATTCTGTCTTTCATTAGAGCCAGAATCTGTATGTGACCGTCCAACAAATTCAACACGTAATCGCGCACCCATCGAGTGGAAATATTGAAATACACGGCTCCTTTACTTCCACGCATGGAAAATAAAGGACAGTCGGACAAGCAATATCTAGACAACAATACCGACCCTTATTCTCCAAGTTAGCACGTAGAGCGTCAAACAGAACGTGCTCCAATTGGAATCGATTTATGAACACCCCTTCATAACTTGAAATTCACGTTCATCATATTTTAATTAGGAATTACAAATGCTACCAGACTGAGGAATAACAACTCTCGTTTGGAGTGAATGGAGCAGCTTCTTTCTCTGGTACAAGCTTCGACCCAATTTCTATAGCGACCTATGTTGTTTCCTCCCACATCGCAGTAGCGGATTTTATCACAATTATGCTCAGCGAATTTGTGGTGAATCCTCCATGTAGTCAGCGATTCTGTCAACGACGAATTCCCTCTCGTGACAATGACGGATCCAGCAATCTCTTAAAAAAAAAAAAAGCACCACTCTCACACGTTATACTACTCTATGTACAAAAGATTAACACTGCTAAAATTGCATGATCACATCCCCTCTCATGAAAGAGTTAGGGCTGAGCATGCTCTCATACCAAATTGAAAAAATTGTAGGTAGGCATAGCACAATATGATACACAATAATATTTTTTATTACACAAAATCAAAATACAATACATGAATATATAGTTGGAGTCAGAGCCAACTAATTCCAAATACTAGAATAGTTGTTGAGAGAATCTTTCAACAATCTCTAACAAATCTCAAACTAACTCTCTAAACTCAACAATGCATTAATGGAAGCATNATGCGGTATAGACTTATAAAAGCAACATTAAAAAAACATTCTCTAAAACTTCTAGTGACCTTCACTACAAATGGATTTTTGGACTATTTTTATAGAGACTTCAACAAAAACCTCCAATAAGAATCTTTTCCTTACAGTGTGTCTACATGAATGAGGTACCAGATGTAAGTGCTAAGTTGGACTAAATAAAGACTTTGTTAATCAAGAGATTCTTCAATTCATCATAAAACATATGAGAGCAAAAATAAGCAACCCTATTTCTGAAACTTTGTTAATATCTTTTCTGAAAACAAAAATACTTTGTTTTGTTATAAAACTTTTATAATATCTTGTTACATTCTATTTCTCACTAAAAACATAATTAATTTTAACCTATCAATATAAAAAGGTGAAATAAACCTTCAAATTGCTCAAGGGAAGAAGGGCATCCGTGCCACTTGCCCACTTGTATGGTACACTGAATTTTATGACTAAGTTGGTTGTGAAAAAGTTTGACGAATACCGCAAACGGAGATCCACCACAAACACACATATGCACAATGTTGAATTGAATTCTTTATTGAGTGTGGGCTGTGTTTTTGTTATATTCTGATGTGCAAGAGGGTCCGATATCAAAACTATCAAAATTTCCATCGCTTGACTCTGACTTGCAAAGGATTTTCTCCTCTTTAGATCATATTGCATATATAACAAACTACTAAATATAATTTTTATCATCATTTTGAAAAATTCATTACAAGATAAATTGAACACCAATGAAATTGTGTTAACAATGAAGAAACCAGTATAAATCAAATTTATTACTACAGAAGATGACTTAAACTTATTATTATTAAATGTAAAGGGATAGTTATATTTATTATAAATCTACTGTTTTTTTAATATTTTGTTTGAAATAAAACATTGATAGCATTTGTCAATTTTTTTAAGCATAAATCTTATCCAGAATAAAAAATCACAAAATTTTGAAAAGAATTCAGCTTGAAACGACAACTGAAATTTTCGAAAAAGTGATAGGCGACCATTGAAATTTTCGAAAAAGTGATAGGTTTAACTGTGTAAAAAAGGTTTTAGAACGGTAAGTCATGATTGTTATAGAACACCGACACTTCATGCAAGCATAGTAGAATCGCCTAGAATTGTCAGTCATCATTAAACTCTTTAACGATCACATTAAATGCTGGTACTGGTCCTAGCAGTGGACCTCGTGGTGGTCACGGTCAGCAATGATGTGATATTAATTCCGACTTGAAGGACTATTTTCTGATCTTGAGCTTTGTTAGGCTACATATCATTTTCTGCTAAATGATGATTTTCTGCTCGCAGTCGTCAGGGTATTGGAAGCTTGTTTTTGTTCTCAGCACCGCCAGGCTATTCTGGAGAAAAGGACGACTGTATAAGCCAGCGGAGGAGTTGGATCTTAGCGACAAAAGCCAATAAATTTACCTTCACAATGATGTTTATGGTGCGTTTTGTTTCCAAATTATTGCAGCAAAATCTTGAAAATTTTTTACTTGGACTCCCTTTGTTTATCAGAATTCTTTAGAGTGAAACTTCAACTTCAACCCTAGATCTTCTATAGTTGGTTTATTTTAATGCAAATCTGTAATTGCACTTCTTTTCTCATTCCATTAAAGATATCGTTTTAGTAATTCATATTACGTTAGATTTAAAACCAAATCTACGCAAGTTTGGTTATTCAAGTTGTAACATTTTGAACTAGAAATTATAACCATTTAGAAATAAATGATATATAATCTTTGATGTTAACATTTATTTTTAATAGTTTATTTTTTCAAACTAAGTAATTGATAGTAGAATTGTTAGCATTTGTTCATTGAAGAGTATATGCGTTTTGCTTTCATGGAACATATGTTGATGTATATGGTGTATGTCTACTTACTTTTTTGCATTTTCATGCATATGCAGTGAGTTAAGTTTACTTAGCTTGCATTCCTTGTTTTGTGGGGAGATTCATGGCATACACAGTTTATTACATCTATTATTTGTATTATGCAGTGGAGGTAGTGAGAGAGAGGATTTTCCAATTAAGGCAAATTGGTTTTTACTTTGATCTACATGCTTTTCTTTAGAATCTAGATTTTGGATTTTGTAATGCTTTTCTTTAGAATCTAGATTTTGGATGGTTTTGTCGCCATAGCTATAGAAGATCTACAACCATTGCAAGAGCCATAGCAGATGCACAACCATTGAAAATTCAAAATAACAGCAGTTACAATGGATCTGCAGCCACCGCAAATTCAAAATAAGGCCTACAACAGATCTGTAGCAACAAACTAAGAATTCAAAAGATCAACTACAATAGATCTATAGGTACAACTCCAATAAATATCCGACCATAACAAAGTGTTCTACATCTATAGCTCCACGGACACGTAACCAAATCTCACAACATATTCTTTGAGACATTCACCTTTATGACAGAATTGAGAATATACTACACTATTGATGTGTATTCTATTAATATGAACATGTATAGTTACATAATATGGTTACAAGAAGTTACGGAGTTACCAAGTCCTGTAAACTAACTAATTAAGTAGTTAAGGATGCAATTAGGTATTTTCCTTAACACTCTCCCTTAATTACATCCGTTAAAAACTATCATTATCATGAGCTACCAATGCATTAGACTTCACACTCCACCTTAAACAAAACTTGGTCCTAACCAACTATGAGATTAATATCTCACATATCTCACATTTCCCCTGTTAATCGAAGATTCAAATTCTCCTATACAATCATCAAGTTAGTATATGAGTAGAAACCCTTGTATCTACCAAAGTGGACTTAATACCACATTCCTCCACTGGCGTATCATGGACAACACTTCATGCTGCTCGAAACCAAGGATACATGCTACATGATCACATACTAACCTATGTAGGCCTGATTCAATCACAACTTACTAAACATGGGGAACAAAGATTTGCTAGTTCAAAACCAGGGATAGTTGTGATGTATCATGGCCAACACTTCATGTTGCTCGAAACTAAGGATACATGCTACATGATCACATACTGACCTATGTAGGCCTGATTCAATCAGGCCTTATTGAACATGGGGAACAAAGCCTTGCTAGCTCACAACTTCTTACAAATGAGACCAAAATACTTAGACCAAAAAGCTTACTAGAGTGTCTAACTGGGTGTAGCGTACAACTGAACATGCACCCCTCAAATTACAACAATTCATTTCTTCTTATATTTTCCAGTGAATGAGAAATCCAAAAATTTAACAAAAAATTTAGTTGTATTTTGTTGCATTCTGTTCTCCACTCTTTCTTTATCTCTACCCATATTTCTTTTTTGTGGCTTTTTAGTTTCCTTTCTCTCTAGGGGTGAGTTTTTTTGCATGCAATTTTTACTGCTCAATAATGCGGAAACGTTGTTCATAAAATGGCTCAGCGTCAACGATTCTTGCTCTTCAACAATAGAAGAGGAAATACTCTTGTCTTGCGGCTTTAATTTTATTTCTTGTAGACTATTTTCTCCATGACGACTCTTCCGATTTTCTTTCTTGTAGACTATTTGCTTGCTCCATGATGACTCTTCTTCATTTATTGGCTTTGTTGGTCTGGCTGGAATATGCTTCTTCGATTCATAGAACTTCTTATATCTTTGCAACTCTCTTTATAAATGACAAAATAAATCTCATCACCATGCTTAACATCTTTTTTCTCTTGAATTTACCTTCATCTTGGATTTCCTTATTCTTCTGTTATTTGTGAGAGTCGTGAATTCTAACAAAATAACTATACCAATATTGATTTAGCTAGACTCAATAAGATTCAATAAATTCTTCCAAGACACAAATATTTTCTCATATCACCAAAGCATTAAAGTTATTTTCATCGACTTTAACAACTTACACAAGAAACAACTCAACACACTAAGAATGCTTTCAACAAACAAACTATTCCCATTCATTTTGAGAATTTCATCCAAATCCACTCCAACCATAACATTTACATGTGGCACTCCATAATTGTCCACTCAATTCGATATCACATGAAATAGTCCATTCCATTCTCAGTGCCTTATCGGTCTTCTTTCTTTTTGAAGACTGGCGATGATCTTGCTTAATGACAAATCCTTTCTAATGGAAAATCCTTCTAGCCTTTCTTTTTATATGGCCTCCTCTAAAACATTAAACTAAAACACTCCTCTTTTATCATTAAAAAACACTTTATTTATTTTTATTTCTTAATGATGACTGAAATGTAAAATAAAACTCATGTCCTCTTTGGCTTTACACATCATTTTAAAAATAATAATAAAATACTTATCTTTTCATGTATGTGGAAAATCTGTGTCGGATTTACGGAGCATTTTAAAAACTTATAATAAATACTTCTCTTCATCCTGGTTCGCAGTTGAGCTTCTCCAGCACAATTGGATTCGTGAGGGCCCCCTGCAGTGCGAAGTTCATTTATGTCTACAATCCCTTTTGGGATTATTTAGAGGATAATAAACATATACATTGGCTTCTTGTTAATTGTTCAACGATCGACTTGTAATGTCCATGAATTTTTGTTAAGCCGTGATCTTCTCCTCGCGATGATTATGATAGCTCATGGCTCCCGACTTTCCTCGCGATTTTCCATATCCCTGAGAGTCTCGATCTTATAGCGAACAACTGATCTACTCTGTTATGCAACAACACTTCCAACAATGATTCCTCTTCTCTAGAAGAGAGTGATTTCCATATCCCTGGAGGCCCAAAGACGCTCTGATACCATGAAAACAACAAATAATAAAGAATACCAAAAAAAATGGTTGAGAATGAACACTTATTATTGATTTCATATTTACTATATAAATACTATCAAAGACAATTTTATCGTTTATGAACAGGAGTAACTATAAACAAACTTTTTCACTAACTAATTTGTTAAAGCAATTACAACTCCTAACAATCCCTCTTAATATTGAGGATTATATTATTAATATTGCCTAAACTTTGACGTTGAAATTGAAAAAAATCTCTTCCCAAAGGCTTAGTGAAGATATCAGCTAGCTAAGCTTTAGAACCACAAAATTTCAGGAAAATGTCACCATTTTTTACGAGTTCACGAATGAAGTGAAATTGAGTATCAATGTGTTTGCTTTTCTGATGAAACACATTATTCTTCGACAAGGAAATGACAAAGTTATTGTCACATAAAATCGAAATAGGTTCTTTTGTCGTATATCCAAAATCCATCAAAAGCCTTTTAAGCCAAACTGCATGGCATGTTGTTGTTGTTGTCACTACATATTTCGTTTCTGCAGAAGAGATAGAAACTATGGGTTGCTTCTTAGATGCCCATGAAATCAAATTCTTTCCAAAAAGAAAAGCATAGCCCAAAGTGTTTTTTCTGTCATCAATACTTCTTGCATAATCACTGTCGGTATAACCTATAAGCATATTTTTTACTGAAGTTGTGTACCACAAAACATAAGTGGTTGTACTTGCAATGTATCTTAAGATCCTCTTACCATATTTCCAATGAGAATCCTTAGGAGATTCCATAAACCTGGAAATGTAACTTGTTGCATATGTTATGTCAAGTCTTGTAGTAGTAAGATACATAAGACTACTAACAAGTTGTTTATACAATGTTGACCTTATTACTGATCCCAAATCTTCCTTTCTTAATTTAGTTCCAAGAGAAATAGGAGTGTCAGCAGGCTTAGACTTTTCCATATTAAACATTTTCAAAACTTCAACAACATATTTCTGCTGACTAATAAATATACCATGATCAGATTGTTCTACTTCAATGCTTAAGAAATACTTCATTAGTCCAAGATCTGTCATTTCAAACTCATTTTTCATGGCTGATCTAAATGCATCTAACATCATATTTCCTGTGTAGATCATGTCGTCAACATAAAGACATAGGATGAGAATATTACCTTGCTAATTTACCTTGATATACAAAGTAGGATCATTTTTTCTCCTACTTAAACCATGTTTGAGTAAATAATGATCAATTCTATTATACCAAGCTCGTGGAGCTTGCTTCAAACCGTACAAGGATTTATTTAATTTGTACACTCGATGCTCTTGTGTTTTAACTTCAAATGCAGGTGGTTTATGGAAATACACTTCTTCATTTAACACTCCATTAAAGAAGGCGGACTTGACATCCATTTGATAAATAGGCCACTTATTTTGTGTTGCAATGGCCAAAACAAATCGAACAGTATTTAATCTTGTTACAAGTGAGAAAGTTTCACCATAATCAATGCCAATTTGTTGTGAAAAACTCTTGGCAACTAACCTTGCTTTGTGTTTCTAAATCTCACCTTTTTCATTCAGTTTAGTTTTATAAACCCACTTGACACTTATGACATTTTTATCTACAGGTAGATCAACTAAATCCCATGTATTTCTTCTTTCAATAGATTCTATTTCATTATTCACTGCATCTACCCATTCTTTTTGCTTTGCAGCTTCATCAAAACAAGTAGGTTGATATGAAAAAAATGCAAATTGTACTACATTATCATCTTGGTCATATATATCACACAAAATTCTCATTCTTTGATGATTATGGTTAGAATCTAAATCACTATGAGATGAAGAATCATTATGAGATGAAGAACTACTTTCATTTTGAACTTGCAATCTTGGAAGACGTGTTATCGATTCTTGATGTTCATCTAACTTTGTAGGTGCTTGAGGTTCATCTAACTCAAGAGAAGGATTCTGAGAAGTATTGTTTTCCATTTCATCCCATGATTTATATTCCATAAATTTAACATCTCTACTTACTAGAAATTTCTTAGTAACATGATTATATAATCTGTATTCTTTCGACTGTTCACAACCAAAACTTTTGAGATGAGAAACATTTACCTTAGATCAACTCCATTTTTCTTCAAATGCTTTACCTTGAACACTGGAAATTGGTGATCTATTAAGTATGTACACTGAACATGCAACTACTTCAGCCCAGTAATCTTTGGACACTTTTCTTGTTGTAAGTAAACTCTTGGCCATGTTCATGATGGTGCGATTCTTTCTTTCTGCCACTTCATTTTGTTGTGGAGCATATATGGTAGTCATTTGTTTTTTAATACCATGATGTTTACAAAAATCAACAAACTCTCTTAAGTCATATTCACCTCCTCCATCAGATCTCAAAACTTTGACAAATCTGCCACTTTGTTTCTCTACTTTAGCCTTGAATTCTTTGAATCCAATGAAAGTCTCAAATTTGTGTTTGAGAAAATAAACCCAAACTTTCCTGCTAAAATCATCAATAAATATCAGAAAATAAAAACTTCCACCAATCGACTGATTTTGCATAGGTCCACATAAGTCTGTGTGAACTAACTCTAAGCACTCTTTGGCTCTACAAGAGGATGATGGAAAACTATCTCACGTGTTTTTCTACTATGCAACTTTCATAAGAAGGAATATGATTAATCGAAGGAGGTAATCCTTTCACCATAGAATGTATTTGTAACAAACTCATACTTTTGACTAGTAAATAACCATAATGATAATGCCATAACTTAGTTTCAGTCACATTAGAAATATTACATGCATACATCTTCCCACTTCTCATTTATAATGGAAACAATTTGTTCTTTGTCATAGGGACTTTTGGAAAAAGTCTTTTAGTTTGATTAAGAATTGTGCAAGTGTTGTTGTGGAAAGTAGCATCATAACTATGCACCATTAATTGCCTTACACTCAACAAATTGTGTTTGATATTTGATACATAGTAAACATCAGGAATATTTTTCACTTCACCCTGCTTTGTTAAAACTAGCACAACACCTTTTCCTGAAGCTTTGACCGAATAATCATCACCCAAACTAATTGTAGTAATAAGAGATTTATCAAGATTAGAAAGTAAATCATTATGACCAGTCATATGATTTCTACATCCACTATCTAGCAACCAAACATTCTTGACAGGAATTTGCTGAGATGCTTGACATGAAAGAAACAAAATATCAAATGTCTCACTTTTTGTGACATTAGCTCTATTTCTATACTGCAACTTACGACATTCAGATATATGGTGACCCAACATTTTACAATAACGACATTGAATTTATGATTTATTTGTCCATCTCTGACCATGATCTTGTGAAGACGATCTTGGCTCCTCTGACTTTTCGTTTATTTGTTCAGGTTTATCTCTTGTTTGAGAACATCCTCTACCACATCCTAGACTGCGTCCATGAAAACCTCTGTCTCTTCCTCTGTCCATGGACACCTTAGTCTGAAATGCATGTTCTAAAGTACCAAGATCCAAGGACATCCCTGCTTCATGAGATAACAACAATTCAGTCAATTCTTCTATAGAAAATTTAGTTAGATCTTTCGACTCAAGAAAATCGGTAACTACCATTTCAAATTTCTTAGGTAAACTTCTAAGAACATTTTCAACAACTCTTTGGTCTGTGAGTTATTTTTCTCCATTAATCCTAAGTCGATTCATAATACCCATAACTTTAGTCATAAACTGATCAACACTTTTTGATTCCCTCATCTTGAGGGTTTCAAATTGAGTTCTAAGGGTTTGAAGTCTCACAATTTTCACTTTGTCATTACCCTTATAAGCCAACTTAAGAATATTACATGCTTCTTTAGCAGTCTTGGCACCAAAAATTTTAGGAAATATAGAATCATCTAAAGAAACTAAAATATATGATTTGGCTTTTCCTTCTTTTTTCTTAAGTTCTTCTAAATTTTTTCTTTGAACAATGGTCATAACTGCAACAACATTTGCATCAGGTTCTATGAACCCTATTACAACACAATCCCAACATCCCTAACCTTGCAAAATAGATTTCACCTTCTCACTCCAAAAATCATAATTGGAACCAACTAAAGTTGGTGCTTGAATTGACCAAGAACTAGACATTTTCTAATTCCAAAATATCAACCACAAATTTATTTTTTCTTAAATAATTGATATAACTCCAAGTGAATTTTCAAATTTCAATGAAACTTTAAATAAACTCCAAATTTTATAAATACTCTTCAGCGAAATCGAGAGTAGATTGTAAATAAAAGGGAATGTCAAGCCTATAATTCTTAGCCAATGCCCTCTTCCAATTTGGCAGTGGCTCTTCTCCAAACTGATAACATCTCTATGGCACTTCTTCAAACTGGCGGACAACTCTTCTCCAAACCGGTGGCAGCTCTGTGGCACTTCTTCAAACTGGCGGACGACTTCCTCAAACTGGCGGATGGCTAACAAGCAATACAACGTTATGAGGTATTCTTCACTGTGGAAGAGAGACACAGACAACAACCATCTCTCCTTCTCCCAACCTGTTGCTCTGATACCATGAAAAGATTAAGTAGAGATATAATTGATGCAATATACTACACTATTGATGTGTATTCTATTAATATGAACATGTATAGTTACATAATATGATTACAAGAAGTTACGTTGTTACCAACTCTTAAGTGAAATAGATAAGCTTAACTTCCCTCTACAAAAATATGAAGCTTTTCAGTTAGAATTGTCTTATACACAAATGCAAAGCTTATTATTATCTTAAGTTTCAACTCACAAACCCCTTGTAAACTAGCATCCAGCGAAATTCAAGTGTGGGTCGATTTTCCTTTGGTTGGACAAAAACTGAACCTTAAACCCTGAAAATTTGAACCTTAACTCTGATTATGGATAAACTTGCAAAGTTAAAAGAAAAATATAAACTCAGAGTTTCTAAATTCTTTTCCTTCAAAATTGGGGTGTATATACGCCTCTCGATGCTGCTTAACAAGTTGTATATTGCTTGCTAATATATCTCAGTCAGTGTATATACCATGGTATAAGTATAAACCTTGTATATATCAAGATGATTTGACTATGTATATATATATATGTATATACTGTATATATACAGTCATTGGGCTTATTTCATCATTAAATTATTTTCCTTCAAAATTGGGGTGTATATATATATATAGCTTTATTTCATCATTAAATTATTTACCTTCAAAATTGAGTGTATACACAGCCTGTAACTAGCATTTAATACTGTATAGCAAATTATATAGTGCTTGGTGATATATCTCGATGTATATACCAACATGATCTGACTGTGTATATACCCATTGTCGCCAGCATTTAATGCTGATTTCTAGCAGTTTTGCTTAGTGTATGTCCCAGTGAGACGTTCATGCACTCGGAGCCGTTTAGATGCGTTGCACAACCATCGGGTCACCCACCATCGTCCACCTTGGTAACCTTTATTTCTTGATGTGAGGCTACTCTGCAACAATTAATTTCAAGGGGGAAAACGATGAGAGTGAATGATGTGGGGTCAGTATATATCGGGCCAGCTGCAATTGATTTCCCACCTGCTATGCTACCAGGGTTTCTTACTCGTCTTCAGCGACTCCCCCTGAGTCTCTGCAAAGATGATCATATCTGCCAGTAGCATGAGCAGGGCCAGGGTTTGGCTGCAGACTATGGCAGAGAACACATCAAATACGACAGCGACAAAACGACGGCGAAGGAGAGCGGTCTTCTTTTTATCTGCTGGGCACTCAAGCGGAATCGATTTTGTATAGGCAATAGACGTAAATATGTGCTTAGACTACATGTATCTAGTTCGATGCAGCCACCGCCATAGAAATCACTGTAAATCTACTTTGAGGATTTGAGGTAATCACTCAAACGGAGAATTATTGTTCATGCTCATTAGTCCATCCACCAATTACAAATGCAACCCCTTTTAGCGAAATTCAAGTTTCAACTCACAAGCCACTTGGAAACTAGCATCCAGCGAAATTCAAGAATCGGTCGATTTTACTTTGGTTGGAATAGAAACTGAACCTTAAACCCTGAATATTGGAACTTTAAATCCATACATCAGGTGGTTGGATAAAGTTGCAAATTTAAAAGAGAAATACTAGCATAGCAGTTAAATAGCTTGAACGAAAAAGGTTTAACGTAGTTAAATAGTTGTTGGTGAAGGAAAAAAGGTTTACTGTAATTAAGATGAAAAGAAAATATAAAAAAATTGAAACTGTTGATTGTAATTATGAAATTAATATAAATAAACGTTACATACTGTAAAATAATAAAAATTAATAATAAAATAAATTTATAATTTCAATTAAATTTATTAATCATTTAAACTTAAAAATTAGATAGTCACACAAATAAATCCATACATGTGAACTCTGTTACCTATTTCATCATTCAATTCAATTCTTTGCATTCAAAATTGGGGTGTCGACTCCGTTCCTTAGCCAAGTGTATGTCCCAGTGAGACGTCCATGCACTCGGGGACGTTTAGATCCGTTGCACGACCATCGGGCCACCCACCATCGTCTACCTGTGTAACGTTAACTTCTTGATGTGAAGCTACTCTGCAACAATTAATTTCAGGAGGGAAAACGATAAGAGTGAATGATGTGGGGTCAGTATATATCAGGCCAGCCGCAATTGTCGGAGGGGCATTTCCCACCTGCTAGGCTGCGACCAGGGTTTCTTTCTTAGCCGTCTTCAGCGACTACCCCTGAATCTCTGCAAAGATTATCATATCGGCCAGTAGCATCAGCAGGGCGAGGGTTTGGCTGCAGGCTATGCCAGAGAACACATCAAATTCGACAACGACAAAGCGAAGGAGAAGGAGAGAAGTCATCAGACGCAAATATGTGTTTAGAATACATATCTCTATTTGAATGTAATCACAGTTATAATGTAATCACAGTTATAGAAATCAGTGTAAATCTACTTTGACGATTTTGTGTTATGATTCAAATTTGAGGATTTGCTGGAATAATGTTTATAATAGAATTGGTTTAGATTTGAGTTTGTTAAGAAAATGTTATCTAAAAATAAAACAGTTGAAAATTTTGTTAAAATTATGCTTAAAATAGAATTGGTTTAGATTTAAGTTCTTGTATGTATTTTAATTTACAATGTTCCTGCTCATTCATCATCCACCAATTCCAAATGCAACCCCTTTCAGCGAAGCAATTTCTACTCTCAAGTTCTCGTGTTTTTGCACAACAGTTGAGTGTGGGGTTTGAAGGCGGATTCGAAATTGAGGTAGGAAAACAAAACTTGAAAACCAGGGGATGAATGGTGATCGAGAAACGAAGAATTAACAGAGATCTGGTTAGCTGGTGGTTGTCTGACTCATGATTTTAAGATATTCAATTGACCGTTCATTTATTATGGACTTTGTCATTTTTATGAGTATATGTTTAATTACATTGAGGCTTTAGAAAGTTCGTAATTACTCGTGAACAATAATAAGGAAGATAAACTGTCTAGACTAATTGAACTAATTATCGAAATTAAAAAGTCTATAATTTGTGTTTACACCTAAAAATTCTATGTTAGCACTGTTTTAAAAAATTCTATAATTTGTGTTAGCACTGTTTTATATATTTTAAAGACCCTTAACAATGATAATTTCATAAATATTTTGAACAGAGTTGCACCTTCTCAGATTTTAAATGATTATAATTTCATAGATATTGTGAAGCCTACTGGAACTTTGTGATGAGTGTTTTAATGTTGAAGTTTATAATTGTGATTCCCCGTGATTGATTTCAAGTCTTTCTTTTTAACAATTATTGTTTGCTATCCCATATACATTGTTCATTGCAACAACAAAGTGTGATGGTGTCATTCAAACACACTTGGCCACACACTTGCCTTTTTTGTAATCTTTGCTTTGTTGACATTTATAACTTGAAGTGAAATCTTTGTTCATTTTTTGTTAGGAAAATTCAAAGTTGTACATTATATGTTCTTACCCACTTACCCCCGACTGTGTGTTGTAAGGTATTGAATGTTAAAGTAGAATCTTTAAAAAAAATATTTGGACTTCATTTATGTTAGGTTTATGTAGTGAAACCACAATTTCTTAGACTTTGAATCAAAGCTTCTCTATAAAGGAACAACCTTGCACTTAATGCACATATCATTCGATGTAGAAGAGGGTTTTTCAAAATCATTATTTTTTTCATTAAAAAAGGCTTGAAACTAAGGAAATTTGTCTTCTACAAATTTTATTTCTAGAAGGTCATTACCACCCTATAAATTTGGATTTCTTTCCATGGAGTATATGCTTGACAGTGTTCTTATTTCCATCTCTTTCATAGAGTCTACATTGTTAATTATACATGCATTTTTGTTGTTGTTAATTTATAAGAAATTACATAAAGATGAAATTATCTTAGCCCCAACTAAAATCAAACTAAAGGCTTATACAACCATACAAAAAAGGACTACTTGTCTTACAAATAACTTATCAAATACCAAACAAGTATGGGATTGGCCTACATAACTCAATAGAAACAATAATGGCATTTGTTCCATCTCATAGTCATATTATCTTGAAAATGGATATGCACCATACACTTGAATCAACACTAGTTCCCTACATATATTAAAGATATACACTATCCCACATACAAGGACATGAATAATAACAACAATATCATCTCAATGAATGCATCATATCATTAACAACTCTTCTATCCCATATATAAAAATGACCTATGTTAGGTCCTTTATATTCAATGGCCATCAAATTATGAGAGTTGATATCTTGGCTGTGAGATTATAGGTGTTGAGTTAAATACTTAAGATTGAAAGGTTTAAAAAAATCAACTCATCTATCTTAAGATGAGGATTGGGCATCAATGGTTTAGAACATGTGATATATGGAAATTTTTTACAACATAGATATACAAATGGTTACACACACACACAATC
>JASDQU010506763.1:0-11676 GCA_032191745.1 Picea mariana
AGTTTTACTGAGTGTGCAGGATTTTAGACCTCAAGGGTGCAGAGGCATCGATGGAACCACTTGGACTCCGAATCGAGTCAGGGAGTGAGCTAAAGGGATTTGATTTTTTTATATGTGATATTAGTCCATCTGATTAGATGATATGATATGGATATATTTCTGGCATGATTCGTTGATGATGCAAGCTGACAAGAGCTTGTCGACCAGACTCACATGTGGAGTAGAGGGGTCACACTCGACTACCAGAGATGTTGAAGGAGAGGTGTGGACAACATCCATGCCACATCCTACTAGCACTCCCGCCATGGCTCAAACTGTAGGTTAAGGATTACCTAGTTCGAGAGGACCCACGATGTCGTGAGGGCATACTGTGATAGTCACTCACGATGATTCTAAGGGCCATGCAGTAAGGCAGGGGCCTTATTCCTTAGACGCCCTTAGTCTCCCACAAGATCACCTGGCGGAGTATTGAATCCAAGGGTTTTTGATATCTACCAAGTTAGTCAAGAGGAAAGTGACACCCTTGGAGCACGTGGTGTGTCCTGAAGGGAACATCACACAAGAGAAACCGAGAGAGGTGAGTGGCACCCTTGGAGCACCTAGTGCGTCCTGAAGGGAACATCGCGTGGTTATTTAATAAATGAATAAACCTATATGGTTGTAGGACAATAAAGTGTTAAAGAAGATTTGTAACATTTCCCTAAAAAAATAAAAAAAATGTGTCACCTTGCCTAGGAAATTAAGGTCTAGGTCTAATCTTTGTTGGTGGTAAAATTTTACCTTTTTATAAAAAAAAAATTAATAAAAATAAACATATATTAAAATAAAATAAAATAAATAATAAATATGATCTTCATTAATCTTCTGACAACAAGGGGGTAAGCAATTAAAGTGTTTTATAAAAATCTTTTGGGATAAAAACTTAAAAAGGGAAATGATTGTTTTACATTTATGCTAATTAAATATTTAATTCATTAAAAAAAGGGGAAGAAGTGTAACTTTTTGCACATGCCTTTTTGAGTTTAATTAAAAAGGGGAAAAGGGGAAATCTAAAATAATTAGGAAACTAGGAAAAACGAAAACCTTAAAAGAAAGGGGAAACACTAGCAAAAAGCAGTTAGTCTAACTTAATAAGGTATCTACCATTTAAGAACTTTCTAATTTAAACTGAACTAGCAAATTAATAATGGGGAAAGTCATTAAAACCTGTAAGGGAATTTGGGGACACCTAGGAGCGATTCTAGGAGTGACTCTTGGTGGGTGAGGGAAATAATGGTAATTAATTAATTAAAGAAATTAGTTTTTGGAGGAATGAGGGGGATGGGTGAGACATGTACCGGGAGGAATTTTTATGAATTAATTTATTAAACATTAAATAAAATGGGATTTAAAAAATTAAGAGACTTCAAAAATCTATATAATGGAGGGAGGAAAATTATGATGGAATTCTTATGTTTTGAGTAATGTTACGCTGCAAAAATCTATACTTGACTGACTTAGCTTGTGGGAGTTGGGATACCCATGTCAGTGAGGAGTTGTAGCTTGGCGTTGCGAGGCGAGCTGGGAGCTAGTTGATTCTCTCGTTAATGTGTGTGGCCCCTTTGCGGCTCGGGGGGCTAAGAGGGAAGAAGAGTACCCCTAGCATTAGCTGGGAGGTACCGGTGAAGTCTCGTTAGTCGGCCAGCGGGAGTTGCATAGAGCACGCGAGACATCAACTCAGAGTGGGCAATCAGGCAACAATATGCTTTCTTTATTTTTGTATGGTACATTGTAGTAGGATTTATGCTTTGAATCTACATGTCTAATCGGGTAAGTAAATTGATTGTCTTAGCGTTCTAGTTGATGACTGAATTTTTTCCATAGCCTATAGCTTGATGATTGATTGACCCCCATGGCCTTCGATTCATGGCATGTCTTGACTGCCCTGTGGTGTATTGATTTGTGAGGATTGTGGTTGTTTTTTTCTTTCATTCCTAGATCATCATTCTTTGCCTGAGTAGTCATCTAGGAGCCTGATCTACGGTCATCGCTTTGGCATTAATAAACCTATGGATCTCAATGCCCTGCTTTTCTGTGCATGGATGATGAGTGAAGGACATTCATGTCAGCCATCTACCTTTGTTGTTCTCCTTGGTTGATTGTTTTGACTTGCGCCATCTAGCAAATACCTCTGTGTATGGATTATCTTGCGTTCTTGTTGGTTTTTCTCTGCGCCTTGACTGTTAGAATCCCTGCAATCATTTCAATGACTTCTCCCATTCGATCCTTGTGTTTGTCTTACTGTTGTTTTCATTGTATTGGTATTCTGGCAATGGCAAAACGATTTGATTTCCTGTCTGCATTTTTCTATTGGTATCTTGGAAATGGAAAAACGTTTTTATTTTTTATTCCTATCTGCATTTTATTGGTATTAAGGAAATGGAAAAAAGAATTGATTTCATGTTTGCATTTTTTTATTGGTATCCTGGAATGGGAAAATGTTTTTATTTGTTATTCCTGTTTGCATTGTATTGGTATTCTGGCAAAGGAAAACAAATTGATTTCATGTCTACATTTGTGTATTGGTATCCTGGAATGGAAAAAATGTTTTTATTTGTTATTCCTATCTGCATTGTATTGGTATTCTGGAAATGGGAAAACAATTTGATTCCCTGTCTGCATTTCTATATTTGGTATCCTGGAAATGGAAAAATGTTTTTTTTTGTGTTATTCATGTCTGCATTGTATTGGTATCCTGGCAATGTAAAAACAAAATCATTTCCCTATCTGCGTTTTCATAATTGGTATCCTCATACGGGAAGGGAAATTTTGTCATTCCTGTAGGCATTTTCATTTGGCATCCGGGCAATGAAAAAGGGAAACCATGATTTTTCCATTTAAAATGTGTTTGAGATTGACGTTGAAGTGCCCATGTTTTTTCTTTTAAAAGTTGACAGAGATTGCCATTGAAATGCCCATGTTTTTTCTTTTAAAAGTTGACAGAGATTGTCATTGAATGCCCACATTTTTGCTTTTAAAAGTTGACAAATTGTTGTTGAAATTCCCACATTTTTGCTTTTAAAAGTTGACAGAGATTGCTCTTGAAATGCCCACATTTTTTCTTTAAAAGTTGATAGAGATTGCTATTGAAATTCCCACGTTTTTTCTTTTAAAAGTTGACAAAGATTGTCATTGAATGCCCACGTTTTTGCTTTTTAAAGTTGACAGATATTTTTGTTGAAATTCCCACGTTTTTGCTTTTAAAATTTGACTGAGATTGTTGTTGAAATGCCCACATTTTTGCTTTTAAAAGTTGGCAGAGATTGTTGTTAAAATACCCACGTTTTTGCCCTTAAATAGATTGATTGAGTTCACTGTTGAAGGGACACGAATTGCTAGTTATAATGATGTCTGTGTTTGCTGGAATGGACACGAAATTGCCTTAAATGTTGACTAAGTTGTTGTTGAATGACCACAAGTTGATCCTTCTTCAGTTTTGTATTGTCCCTTTTTTTCTCCTTCACTTAGATTGTATACCCAACATTCTCACTGCCAAACTTTAATTACCACAATGATGTTACTGGCCATATTAATTACCATGTTAATTGCAACGATAAATGGTATATTAAATGCCATATTAATTTCAAGAACAATTTCTACAACAATATTAATGATCAGTAGTTTCCTTCTTACTATTAATTGCCAAGTTAAATTGCAATGTAAATGCTATATTATTTCCCATGTTATTTGCTACAGTGAGTTAATGATCAGTAGATTCCTTCTTATTGATTAATTTCTGCAGCAAGTTAAATGGTTGATAGTATGTAATCGCCTTTTTATTGAGCTATTAATTGTTATGTAACAGTCATATATATTTCCTTGTTATTGTTGTATTAATTGTTATGTTAAACAACACGTTAATTGACTTTTTATTTCTTTATTACTTGTTATGATAACAGTTATGTAAATTGCCTTCCTGTTGCACTATTAATTGTCATGTTAATAGTCATGTAATTGTCATGTTACTGCTATATTAATTGTTGTGTTAATCAACATGTTAATCACCTTGTTATTGCTATATTACTTGTTATGATAACAGTCATGTGAATTGCCTTGTTATTGCTAATTTAATTGTTAGGTAATTGTTATGTTAATTGGCTTGTTATATTGCTACAGTGATGTTAGTAGTTAGCAATTCCTTCTCAATGATAATAGACAGCTAGTATTGTTGGTTCGATCAATATAGCTAGACTACATGTTGAGCATAAATTGTTCATAAGTGTTATAATGGTAGCATCCTACATTAAGATTTTTAATATTGTTATTCAAGTTAATGGCTAGTTAGATGGTATTTATAATTATAGTTTTAGTATTGATTACTTAGACTTGCAAGATTAAGTGTATTAACGTTAAATTAGTGGGTGCATTATTGACTAACTGTAACTTTGACGTGCCCCGTTTAGATTGGAGCCCATGTTAAAATAGATTGTAATCATTGACTTGTTCAGACTGAGTGATTGGTTAGGTCAGGGACGATGTTGTGTATTTTCTTGTGTCATCCCTTGTCTTCGTCCTCTAGTGTTTCATCAACCTGTTGTTGGGGTATGAGTGTGGTTTTCCTTTCGGTATTCGGTTTCTAGTGCATTGGATTTATGTAAAGTCCCTGGTCCTGATAAGATGAGTGGTGTCAAGGTTGTTGATGCGTCTGTCACCTGGGAACGTCATGGTTCCTGATGAGGGGATCATGGTACACCCCATGCGATAGCAGCGAATGAAAACCTAGCCAGATTCGATGCATGTTGGGGAGTGTTTTCGAACGTGGTAAGTAGCTTGGGCGCATGGGTGGAATGCCTTCGTGTGTTTGGTTTGTGCATCTTCAGGTTCTAGTCTTGTTCGTCAACGTTGTTGTGTCGAAAAGGGGAAGTTGTCCCTTAGCGTGTAGGAGTGTCTTGTTGCGTCAGGCGGGTAGTCATTCCTCCTTGTTATATGGGGCATGTTTACCTAGTTTCCCTTGTGTGAGTGAGTCGATTCGTAGTTTCATGTTACCTGGGTTGCGTGCTTCTATTCGTCGTCTGTGTTGCAGTTAAACCATTGTCGTCGTTGCCTTCTTGCCTCTTAATTCTAAAAAAACAAAAAACAATTGCTTCGCCCATGGCCGTAACGAAGGGGGTGTGACACTTGTAAAAACAGATGTTCATGCACATTTTTAATTACATTATTACTATTCAAACATATTTACTTTTATAACTAATTTATGTTGTTTCTTTATGCATTTTTTTCATAGACTAATAGTAAGTCTGTGGCCCAAAAAATATATTTCAAGTTACTTGATCAGCTCATGCTTTTTTTGCCTCCATTCAAACTATTTTTCAATGAATGTAAACAAGTTCTTATAACAATGAAGTTTCCAAAAGATGGCATGTTATAGTGCAAAAAATCTTCTCTTAAAAAATCATGTTCATATGAACACTATTTATAATGTACACTGCTAAAAATAGATGAAAACATCAATTTCAATTTTCCAACATATCTTCTGCAACAATTATTCCCAAAATTTATGCAAATATCGTGTGCACAATACAAACAGAACATCTCAGAAACTACTTTCATGTTACAAGGTGTTTCTATAAATAGAGCCTTTATAATTACAATCGATTACATTATTATTAAAGTCAAAACGAATATACATGCTTACATATATACAAGTAATTTCATTTACATTATATAATTATTGAGATCAAAAAATTGTTTTGAAAATCATTTTGATTTTCTACTTCCAAAACTTATCTCTTATCAACATCTTTGTGTGGATCTACTAGAAGATTATACATTGAAATGTCTTGGAATCCTTTCTTAAAAAACATATGTTTTTAAAGAAAATCTTAATTAAAAACTTCTAAAAAAAAAATCCGAGTTCATTTAAAAATGTTTTCAAAAACTTATAGATTAAGATATCTAGTAAGACTATTATTGTTAATATATATTTCTTGATCTATGATTTTGGTTGTTTTATTTTTCTAATTAATCAACAGGTTGTATCCTTCTTAATTAACATATTTATTTTTAAATTATTTTTTGAAGTGAAAATGCAAAGCTATTTTAATTAAGAAGAAATAATAGGTGCAAGTCATAGCAATTGCATATTTAAAGTTTATATAATGAAATTACAACTCATACATCAAAGTCAATAACATGTTCTCTCAATTACAAAATAATAATGATATCTTTATTATTGTTATTGTTGGGATTTTTTTTTCATTTGAATAAAAAACTTATTTAAGATGTATTTGACTAATATATTCACATGTAAAATTGGACAATTTCGCTATTTTAGGTTAAACCTACATTTAGGCTGACTATAATGCTATATAGGAAATCAATACGTTCAAATGCATAATATTTTGACATTAAACCTATGTAACATGACTTTATATGATTCCATGTTTATACAAATAAACTTATTTTGTTCTTAGAAAACTTTATCATCCTAAATAATACTCAATTAGTAAGATAACTAGTAAAGGAAGGAATCACTATTTTGCATCTATTACCCTTGTTATATATACATTTTTTTTAATCTCTTTTTAATTACATTTTTTCATATTTAACACTTTAATATATAAATGTCAAAATAAAACAATACCATATACAAATTGCACTTAGAACATCACTCCTAATGAATAATAAGTCCACATTATTATTATACAACAACTCTCAGTCGTATAGAACAATGGAGCTAACAAATCAAAGTTGTAGCTATTTGCTATGGGCTTGGCTCATGGAAAAAATATAATTATTCTATTTATTATTACTGTATAGGTTATAAAATTTATTGGGTCAAGAATTACAAAAAATTTACATGTGTATGATAATGTTTTTTTTTAATCTATGTTTCAATAAATTCATATTTTTGTGTTGTCATTTGTTAATTAAAATGGTGTTGATGGGGCGTACATCAACCACTTTATTAATGTGGGTGTGTTATTATTATTTACTGTTAGTCCTGGAAGTGATTGTCATTGAATCATTTTTATACTCTCGTGAAACCCGAGATGGATTGGATTTACTACACCAAGCACCGCTACAACTACGTCCCTTACCACGAATTCCATGAGGGGTTGCCTCGATTTGTGTTTGAACTTATTACTTCTTCCTCCAACTTACTGAATTTCACTCTGGTAACTTAATGGCTTCTCAATCTTCATTAATTGGACAATTGAAACTCCAGCTGCATTTTAGGGACATCGAGTGTTATTCAAATATGTTGATGATTGATGCACCCCTCACAAAGAACTACAAACGCTCCACTAGTCTACAAAATTTAAGGAAGGAAAGTAATTATATCCTTGTATGAGTGTCAGGTTTTATAGTAAGACATTGATATTATGACAGGTCACTGACTTGGTAATTAGTCCCTTACGGTTGCCTTGTAGAATCCAAGTGATGAGGCCTTATTAACGAGACTCAAGAAAATATTTTAATTTGCATTGTTTTTTGTTCAAATGTTTTAGCTTGATAGAAAGGTGGGGTATCACCAATTTGTAAACTAATCCTCACGAACAGCTTTGTCAGAGGCCTCCTCTGTCAGAGATGTGAAGCTTGACTTATCGAACTCTTGTCTCATGCACTATCTCCTCTCGCCATGTGGTCTTCTTGTTTGTGCTACTCTCGACAGAACCAATATCGTTGGGTTAACTGCTTTACTCTGTCCGAACTATGAACCCCACCACCTAGAGTCCACTAGGCTTTTGCAGTTTTATGTGAACACTATACCCAGATTTCCACGACCCTCCACACCTACCAGTGCCCTTTAGTGGCCCTCTGCCTTCGCGGGACTTACTACCAGTGCTCGATCGTTGCTTTATACCAGTGAACCTTATTATCTGGATGAGTGAACTATATCAGATAGTACCAAAGAACATCGATTGCAAATACAAGCAAATAAGCGAGATCACAATGAGTGCATGTTATAGAGACAATGAGAAAAACTTCAAAGATAAGCACATGTTATGCGGAAGACTTATATTATATTCAATCGGAGCATAACCCACGAGTATTACAAACTTTGCGCCAGATGCACAGACTAAGAGCAGTATGCTTCTTTGCTCACCAAACTTAATTACAGACTCTGGACTCAAGAAAGACATGAAGCTTTAGACATAAGGGAAGCTTAGAGACTCGGATTGACTTACTAACTTGTGAATACCAAACAATGAGCTCTCATCCTTCTTTTATAAAAAATTGTGAAGGAAGATTCATCATGAAGAAAAGACTCGAATGGACAAGTGGCCTCATATGTTTGCCACTGAATCTTTACTTTTAAGATTTGGCAGTAGAGATCGTGCAAGATCCTCCGACCAAATCATAAATTTATTTCATATCTACCGAAAGCAGATAGAAAAGTAGATATGACAGGGTTTTCATGCAAGATTCCCTGACCAAAGGACAGTCTAATATGACATAAACTAGATCATCTTGGAAATGTGGGTCAAACCGCACCAAAAGTCGGAGAAGTGCTCCAAGTTTCCAAGATTCTCTTTATTTCAAAGAGGACAATAATTACATAGTGGAGGTTGATAACATCAACCCACGAAACCCGAATGGCACCACTGTCGACCATTTAGATATGAATTCTCATGATTACACTGTGGATATGGTCACGTCAACCCACGAAAACCATTTAGGGATTTTAGTTAATCATTTTCAAGAAATCCGGAAAAACCTTTTAGGATACTTGAGAGTATCCCAACATTTTGTGTAAACTTTCTGGGCTATGAAAGGCTGTCCATTTAGGATCTGTATAATTGTTTTTGTTTTAACGGCCCATAGGAAATGATTAAGGATAAATGAGCGTAACAACTCTCCATCATTTGGCCCTTGTCGGAAAAGATCTTGTACAGATGATAAAGAAGTGAAGGAACTTAAGATTCTGGGGTCAATTGCTCCTTTTTTCAGCCCAAAATCTTTCCACCAGTCTGATAACCAAAGTGGTGGCCTTCCAGAGGTTGTAGTGTTAACATTCCCAAATTTGACAAGAGTGAGGAATTCTTCTTGCTGAATGAAGTTCCACCAGAATTCTCTGTATTCATGGTAGTTGAAGCCAGTTCCGGGGAAAATAATATTAGGATTTCTTTCAGGCCAGTGGAACAATAATCTAGGCCTATTCAGGCAAAAGTATTGTTGGCTATGCCCTATATTGTCCCTTATATCCCATACTAGAATAATATCATGAAATAATTATGTTAAAGCATGTTGTGCTTCAACATCTTTTTCATTCGTTCTTGCAATTATGGGGCCTAGAACATTAGAGACCCTTCTTCCTCTTACTTAAGGCAACAGATTGGAATAAGACAGATGAGTCATCTGAGATAGAATTTTTGTGCTTATTAACTCCCAATGAGGTACCCATTCTGCTGTATAAAATTCCCAATTTAAAGAGTCAGGAATATTAACTATTGTTTCTATGCCATCCCTTAACTATACAGAAATTAATAAACAGGAATTTTGAAGATGCTCTCTGCTCAAGAAGTCTGATATAGAGTTGTGTGATCCCTTAATATGTTCAATAGTGAAATCAAAGTTTCCAAATAGAGCCTGCCATCTAGCAAACTTGGAATCACCTGGAGACTTCAAATCTTTATTCAGAACTCTATTCATTGTTGCTGCATCAGTTCTTAATAAGAACTTTTTATATAACAAGTAAATTTCAAATTTATGTATAGCATTTAATGCAACTTTAATTTCTTTCTCTAGGTCAGAATAATTCTTTTCTACTGCCTGCCATAACCTTGAGGCAAATTGAATAATCTCTTCTTTTCCTTTGTCTCTTACATGTTTGAGTACTTCTCGCCATCCAATGTTACTTGCATCAGTTTCAACAATTTTGGGGACGTCATCATCAGAAATATGAAGAATAGGAAGATTCTTGGTTTTGGTTTTAGTATTTCTCACAGCTTGAGTATGGACTTCTGTCCATGGACTTGGATCTTTCTTTAGTCTATCATTTAGAATTTTTCTGTCTTGAGCACATTTTTTGTAGAAATGACTAATATAATTCAAACTACCCAGAAATCTTTGTAGCTGTGTCTTGTCAAGAATCTTATCAGGGAATTTATCTACAAATTCTTCAGCATGGGTTTGCAGAGTTAGTTTCCCATTATCGATAGTATGGCCTAGAAATTTAATCTCAGTTTTGAAAAGCTTAATTTTCTTTTTAGAAATAACTAGGCCAGCTTGCTTGATTACTTGCAAAAGCTTCCTCAAATGTTTGAAATATTGTTCTAGGGATGAGGAAAATACAAGTATATCATCAATGTAAACAATAAGCCAATCAAAATATGGCTTAAGAGTATCATCCATTATTCTTTGAAATTTGGCTGGAGCATTTTTTAGGCCAAAAGGCATAAAATTCCACTCATAATGTCCAGCAGGGACATTGAAGTCTATTTTGAATTTATCATCTTCTTTGATTGCAACCTGCCAAAATCCTGATTTTAAATCAAATTTTGTAAAGATCTTAGCTCCTGCAATTCTAGTGACCAGACTGCTTTTATTTGGGATTGGATATGTATCATCAGCCAATACCTTGTTCAAGGGTTTGTAGTTAACTACTAGTCTAGGAACTCCTCTAATCTGTTATGAATGATTATTCACATAGAATCCATAACAATTCCATGGACTAGTAGATTCTCTGATAAGATGTTTGCTAAGTAAACCCTTAATCTCTTCTATACATAGCTTCTGGTATTCAACATTCATAGGTATGGCCCTACTCTTACAGGGTCTCCCTTGATATTCTTCTTTATAAGGAAGGGAAACTTCATGTTTTCTTTGCTTCCAAAAGGCTGTAGGGTTTCTGAGGAGACTGAATCAATAAATTCTTGTTTTAGCAGGGAAATCTTTTTCTGAATCTCTTTTTTCTTTAACTCGTCTTTTATTCTTACCCCTATTTTGAAGTCTTTCAATTCTTCTATTTTCAGACTTTTTATTATGGTCAACTGAACCATGTCTGAGATTCATGGGGTAGAGACAAAGGGAAGTTTTATCATAACTTTCCCTTTTGAGGAAGGAATACTAATAAAGTATCGAGAGTAGAAGAAACCAGAAGACCAGATGGCAAGAGGAGATAGTGCATGAGACAAGAGTCCGATAAGTCAAGCTTCACATCTCTGACAGAGGAGGCCTCTGACAAAGCTGTTCGTGAGGATCGGTTTACAAATGGTATCAGAGCCATTTCCCTTCTTTTTACCCTAGGTATGATATTAGACTCTTCGATCTGATAATGCTAGTCGCTCTGTATTTATAGTCTGTGTGATTTATTTTCTATGTGATCTAATAAAGAATCCAATGCCGTATCAAGAGTCTCGGGCCCTTTAAAGGCAGGGTTTTCACTCTTACGACACACCTCTGAAGCTGTATCAGTAGTCTCGGTCTCTTTGAAGGCAGAGTTTCCACTACTGTGACCTCCTAACAGAGATTTCTAGTTTTTTCCTGAGCAGTCGGCCAGGAGCCTATCTGACATTCTCTCTCCCCGGAGTAGAGAAATAAGATTAAATGCCCTACTTTGTTGTGCAAGAATAGTAAGCTCTACTATTTTCATGGATTCTTCAGACTGTTCTCGTACTATACATAACACTGTAGATAGCATTGTTTCTACTTCTGAACATGCTTTCTGTTTAATGATTCATTATATGCCCA
>JASDQU010506763.1:27242-37316 GCA_032191745.1 Picea mariana
TGCATCTTGCTTAGTTTTATAGATCCACTTGACACTTATCACATCCTTGTCCTTAGGTACATATACCAATTTCCATGTCTGATTATTTTCTATGCATTTAATTTCTTCATCCATGGCTTGTGCCCATATATCATCCTTGACAACTTCTTCAAAAGTTAATGGATCATCTATTTGAAAAAACAGAGAAAAAACTGAAAATGAATTTGTTGTATCAACATTGTATATGTCACGCAGACTTCTTGTCTTCCTTGGTAAAAAAATTGCTAATGTTGGATTTGGAGATGAACTACTTAGACTGCTTGATGGAGTTTGTTGCGCTCTAGGTGTGGATTGCGCACCTACAAATCTCACTGAAGTAGCTTGTGTTGTGATTTGTGTTGCAGTTTCAGGAGTGGAAGGAACTGCGCTCTAACTTATGATTGGTGCTTGAACCATTTCATACTCTATGTCATCATGCCCAATAGCATGAAGATTTTTAATTGTCCTTTCTATGCTTCCATTCCATGCTTCATTGTACACAAATTGAACATCGTTGATGATTATAAATTTTCTTGCAACAAGATCATACAACTTGTATGCTTTTGTCTCTTCAAAATACTCAACAAATATACTTTTTTGTCCTTAGCTATTTAAATTCTTTCTCATCTCATCTGGAACATGTGCGTATCTGACACAACCAAAACATTTCAATTGTGCAACATCATGCTCCATACCTATCTAGGCTTCTTGAGGAAAAATAATTTTCACACTCTTTGTCGAACATATAATCATGATGTACACCGCAGTTGCTATTGCTTCAGCCCAAAACTCATTTGAAAAATGTTTGGATGCCAACATGTTGCACGCCATCTCCATGATGGTGCGATTATTCCTTTTTGTGACACAATTATGTTGTGGTGTATACCACGTAGTGAATTGCTTGTAAATCCTATGAACTTTACAAAAGTTCTAAAAATCTCTTGAAACATATTCACTACCTCTGTCAGTTCTTAGAACCTTGATGTAATAACCACTTTTCTTCTCCACCGGTGATTTGAACTGCTGAAAACAATCAAATGGATCAAATTTATATTTCAAAAAGTAAATCCATGTTTTTCTTGAGAAATCATCAATAAATGTAAGAAAATAGGTGTTGCCTCCTATAGATGGTGTTTGCATTGCTCCATAGATATTTGAATGTATAATTTTTAGTGGATCTTTATCTCTATATGACTTTCCAACTGGAAATGACTCTCCATGCTACTTTCCAAAGATGTAACCTTCACATATTCTTTCTAGTTTTTCAATTATTGACCTCGATCATAGGGATCGAGCTCTGATGATCACGTTGTTGATTTCTCAAATTTCAAGATATGAATCGTTGTGATCTCTTGTTTGTAAAATTCTCATATGGATTACTCTGTTTCTTATACCTTCCCTTTTTCTTGATAATTGATTCGTTTAAACCAACCTGAATCGTCTCATGAGAAGGAAAAGTAGAAAATCTATCCTTTAAATCATCTAAAACTTCTTCCAAAGACTTTCTGGGCATAAAATCGCTTTGTGGCTTCTTGTCGTTAGATGGTTTTTGGACAGAAAAAGCGGTTTGATCCATGGATGCAGGATTTTCTTGTAGATTCACATATAGGTTTTCTATAGTGGAATTAAATCGACAAGGAATGGGGGTTTCATCGAGATGCATAGATAATTCAGTTACATTTTCAGGCAGGGTAAAATAATTTCTAAACAAGAAATTTTCCCAATTGTCCCTAGTTTTAAACGGATGCGAAACTAGGAGGATTCGAATGAGGCCATGGTGGAACATGCTTGAATGTGGGTTTAGTTTCTATCTCTGATAGAACTTATACATTTTCTGCAGATTCCTAAGAAGATAAAAATGCATATTCAAATTGAAACCTAGAAAAACCATCAGCAAGCGAACATGATAAAAGAACACCAGACCATATCTACCTTCACAAGTAATAAATTTCTTAAGCATTAAGAGAAAKCCATTCCATCATGGTTTGAAAAGTGCAATCGGTGTACCTTTTAGACAACAACGTGATTTMTTGAAGGCCATGAGTAAATTCTAGGGCACGCCTTCAATTTTGATGTTCTTAAACCATCAATATCCCTCTTGGGATAGTCATGTAGCTTCTGCGATGGAAACTTCAGTTACCTCTAACTGCAGATCCCCAAACTTAGCCTTGTTTCCATCAAAATTCTGAGMAAAATCTTGGGCTACTGCAAGGTTGAAACCCTCAAATCATCTGATGAAACCATCCTAGCCATACACCACCAGGTCATCCACGACATCGTCATGAGAGAGGAGAGCCTGCRAACCATTGGGCTCGATCCTCATCATGGGCGCCATTGATATGGTCAAATAGAAACAACARGAGAAGTGAGAGGTGGGTTGTATTATCCAACACATGAAATGTAGGATGAGGTCTACATAATCRGGAGAAACCCGATACCCAAGTATTCGAGAAGCTACCATAACAACCATTTGGGGGATTTAATAGGTAGTAACCAGAGGACGCACAGAATAGGAAACCACTCTGTGAAATGAATGCCAAACCCAAAGCACCAAAACTTACCACTTGCAACAATGAATGCAGGCCTAAGCTATGCAGGATGAAGGGGTGATATTTGAAGGTAAGTGTGTCAGTCATGTATCAGGACGACGAGACCGTGATATGACTACTAGGGGTAGTATTCATATTTCAAATTAACCTAAAGTTCTGCTAGCTGCACAATCAAACATATGTCAATGTGAAAACCAAATAATAAAGGATATAAGTGACTAAGTCATATCCCCCAAGGTGGATAACTCAAGTGTTATAGCAAGGGATCAACCAATAAAATGATAAATTCACAATGTTTAGGGTTTATGAAAACATTAGATGCCCAATATTTTATCCAACTTGCAAAAGAAAAACCCATAAACTGTATAATTCCCTCAAACCAAAACTTTTTCTAATTTCATGCTTTTAGTCATGAAATTGAACAAGTAGAACGATAAATTAAAAAATAATGAACTCATACAAATGACTAGTCCAATGAATTTTTTCAAAACTAAAGATGATAAAACATTTGCAAGGAGAAGGAGACAACTACATAAAATTTTAACCCTTGAAGACGACATTTTACAATGATAAAATTGACATGAATATTTGGCTTCCAACAATGGCGAAACGTTGGGTGAAGAAGCTATCTCTACATTATCAGAACTTTATATTAGGGAACAGATGAATCAGAAATAATTATTAGAAACAATTAAATGACAAATCAAGCATTTCGACAATAAATCAGAAAAATAACAGTGATAGTATTGGATAAAGGTATGTCCAAAAAATTGTAATCCGACATCTCGTTTCGATCACAAGGGTAATGATATTTATACAGATAACTCCAATACCGTTGACAGGGCCACTGCTTCTAGAAGGCATCTATAGCCTCGACATGGATGTCATTTAACCCACTCTAGTACTTCTATCCCATCCAAGAGTCGTCCATTTATGATAAAATCATCCTGACATTTAAAAACATACATGAGGATATTCGGACCCGACATTGCTTCGATGCTAGCATGCCTATGAAGTACCCCGACGAAGTTGTCTTGGTATCATGTGTGCATTTACCCGTTGCCAACAGACCTGTTCTGTATCCCGACGGGTTACAATTCCCACCCATTATAGTTCTTCCAACTCTCAAAAAATGTTTATAATATTTTCATAAACTTTGTGATATCAAGAGAGTGGGGTGATACTGAAGATTCCATAGCCAGGCAATGATATGATCGATCTTTAAGAATTGCTTTCTCATTCTTTGGGAATTGATAACTTTCATCGTAATTTGGACACTTAGATTTCAGTTAAGAAATTATCTCTAGGATGGGGAAACACTATGATTTTTTCTCATTAAAACAGGAACGACATTAGAAGTTGTTTTTAAAGATAATCATGTTTTCATGAGATTTCAATGAAAAATGGAAACAATGACTAGACAAAAATTACCTTAGCTGATTTGAGTTTTAGAACTTAATGTTTGAATGCTTTGAACTTTTATCAAGTGTTGCTAATGAAAGATCAAATTCCCCTCAATAATGAATTGATGATTCAGATATAATCTTCTAGAAAATACAAACAAAACACACAAAATGAAAAGAACCAAAAGCGAAAAATGAAACAAAATGTAAATTAAAATATTTACAAAGGGTGGATATGATTTTCTCAAGTGAAGTACTTTTTCAGAGATTGTCCAATCACTGGAAAAGTGTCTGGATGTCCCTCTAAGTTGTGTAACCAAAATGAACTAGGACCCAATTTTTCAGAAATGACAAAAGTCCCTAGCCACAAGTTTTGGAACTTGGTATGTTCTCCTTTATTCTTGTGCACTTTGTCCCATTTGAGGACCAAATCCCCTACATTAAAATTTATTTCATAGGATGAACTTGTATCAAACTAGCTCTTTACAATTTGTTGATAATGATCCAATTTTTGTTTTTGCTGCGTTCTTACTTCTTCTAATTTTAATAGAGCATTAATCTGATTTTCTAGAGGAGGACATTCCTCTTCTTGAACTTTCTGCGAAAATTGCAGAGAAGGAAGCGAGACATGTGGAGGGAGAATGTCTTCTCTTCTGTAAACGAGAAAGAAAGGAGAATTACCAATGGAGGTTTTTGGAGTTACCCTAGCATCCCAAAGTTTTTTGTACAATGTATTGTGCCAATTCTTGTGGTTTTCTGACACTGTCCTTTTTATAATTTTGATCGGATTCTTGTTTGTTGATTTGTCCAAACCATTCCCTTGAGGGTAATAGCTGGTAGAGTACTTTAGTTTAATCCCTTTTTCTAGAGTGAAAACATTCATATCTAGGGAAGAAAAATAAGAAGCATTGTCAAAAACCAAACACTCAGGAATTCTGAATTGAGTGATAATACGGGAGTTTAGGAACGACATTACATGATTCCTATTGACTACCTTTAATGGTATGGCTTCAGACCATCTCATAAAATAATCTATCACTATGAGAATGTACTTGTGCTGTTGTGAGGAAGGGGGATTAATTAGTCTTATAATGTCTAGGCCCCACTTCTGAAAATGTGTGTCTACCATAACAGGCTGCAAAGGAAAAGTTGTTTTTTTCACCCGTCCAACAGCCTTTTGACAGATTACACATTTGCGGGACAAAATGTGAGCATCCTTGAACAAGGTAGGCCAATAGTAGCCAGCCCTTAGTACTTTTTGGGCAGTGGTATCTCCACCAAAATGACTCCCGACATCACTGGAATGAAGTTCATCCAACACCCTTTCAGATTCCTCTTTTTCTAAGCAATGTAGAAAAACACCGTCAAAATTCTTTTGAAATAATATATCATTAATTAATTGGAAAGATATAGATTTAAGCCTTAGTGCTCTTCTATTTTTGGGATCAAGATTATGAGGAGTAGATCCTAGTAGCAAATAAAACCCGATATTATCATACCATGAATTGGTCACAATTTGTGCACAACAGATTTGTTTTTCATCATGTTGATTTGTAGTTGATGTATTTATTTGACTTTCTAACTTTTCAACTGAATCCACCACCAATTTACAAATTCCTTGACCTGTAATGATTTGTGCAGGTACTATTTCGAGGCCATATTCTTGAGGCGATGTCATCCAATTTGTTCTTTTCTCTCCCAACTCTTTCTGCACTAACATATTTCTTATAGTAGGGTAAGGAACAACAATTTTTGTCCTAGATTTTAACAGGTAAGACCTAAAATGTTTAACATCTTTAAAAACAATGTATGTATGTTGATCTACCGCGGGGTAATTTAGTTCTGCTCCTTTAAAGATAGAGCTCATAAATGAGATGGGTAACTCATTGCTTTCAACATTTTTCTTTGTGAGTACATCGACATAAGATCTGTCAGATGCAAAAGTATATAATGTAAAATCCTAGGAAAAATCAGGACTCATAAAGGAAGGTGCCTCGACTATGGATTTTCTGATAGAATCAAAATATTGACTCTCTTTTGATCCCCATCTGTATAAAACATCATTTTTAATCAGATTTTGTAGAGGTCTAACCATTTCAGAAAAACTTGAGACAAATCGTCTGAAAAAATTAATTTTACCGAAAAAAGATTGCATGGCCTTTTTGGAAGGAGGGGGAAGGTTGGCAATGGCTTGGGTTATTTTAGGATCAATTATCATTCCATCTTTAGAAACTATAAACCCAAGCAATTTTCCTTGTTCTACTGTAAAGACTATTTTTTTAGGATTGAGTGAAATGTCGAACTTGCAACATCATTCTAACACAACCCTAGGATGAGACGCGTGATCTTTCTTGTTTTTGGAAAAGACAGTGAAATCATCTAGATAGACCACAACTGACTGATTAATAAGGCCACGAAAAACAATGTCATTTCCCTTTGGAAAGTGTCACCGACATTTATCAATCCAAAAGGCATTTTTCTGTAGGCGTAGGTGCCCCACGGGGTACAAAAAGTGGTTTTCAGTTGATCTGAATGAGACATAAGGACCTGGTTATATCTCGAGAAACCATCTAATAAAGATGGTCTTTCAGAACCAGATACTTGTTGGAGGATTTGTTCCATTGGAGGAACGAGCTAATTTTCTTTATCAAAGGCTCGGTTTAAATTGCGAAAGTCGACACAAAGTCGAATTTCTCCACTCTTATTCCTTACAGGGACTAAGTTATATACCCATTGAGTATTCCTAACTGGAAAAATGATCTTTGCAGTGAGTAATTTATTTAGTTCCTATTTTACGATGGATTCCAATTTAGGATGGATTTTCCTCAATTTTTGTTGGAAAGGTTGGGTTTGGTGTTTCATAGGAATTACATGTTGTATTATGTTTGGGTCAAAAGTCTTTAAATCGTCATACCTCCAAGAAAATACATATTTAAATTCTTTGAACAATTTTATAAAAGCATACCTTTCTTGTTCAGAACACCCTTTACCCAGATTGATATTTTGAGAGTTATCTTGTGTTCCTAAACTTATGGTTTCATATAGCAATGAGGAACTGTTTGTTTTGCAATTGACTGCCCCTCTGAATTTTTCATGTAGGTCATAAAATTTTTCTATTCTAACAACAGATTTGGGGATAGAGTTTACCAGCTTGGATGATAATTCTGCATATCGAGGATCGGATATTACCATGAAATCTCTGAGGTTTTCTCCATGAGTACTTTCATCGATTACTACATCCTGGAAGGTGTCTTCCATATGAAAAAAATTGATGATTTGATGATCATCATCAAATACTCGCCAGTTTGTGATGTTGTCAGGAATCGATGGCCTGAATAACAATTCAACCGAGAATGTGTTAGGAGAAATACCTTTTAGCAGACAACAATTTAGAAGCAACATTAGCTAGTAAATCAACTTTTGAATTACTCGACCTAGGAATGGAATTTATATTGAATGCTAGAAATTTGTGCATTAATCCCCATACCTCGGTTTAGCAATTCTTCAAATGCAGCGATAAACAATGTATTACATTTCTTACCTGTTTGACTACGATTTCATTATCACCGAATACTACCAATTTTTGCATGTCCATATCCAGTGCTTTCCTTAGTCCCTGTAGAAGCGCTTCGTATTCTACTTTGTTGTTAGTACATTCAAATTCMAATCGCCAGGAAATAAATGTTTTGTTACCCATGGGATCGATAATCACACAACCAACACCTTCCCCTTCCCGGGATTTGGATCCATCAAAATATAAGGACCATATTTTTTCGTCATTAGCAATGTTCGATGTACTTGGAAAAGTTGTTGCTTGAGTATAAGTTAYTACTTCAGATCGTTGTTCTGGTTCGGTGATAGAGGAAATTTCAATCATGAAATTACCAAAAAAAGCATTAATTCCCTGCGTCTCAATCGAATTTGCAGCAGTAATAAAAGGCTCATTTGGGTTGTTTAAATATGTTACAGTATACTTGAGGTAACATTCTCTATTTATTCTGATCTTGTTGGGATGTCCATTTTATGGAAGCCATAAATGAGACCAGTCCGTAGAAAAATAGCCATGTAACTTTTCTGACCAATCTCTACTAAACAATAAACCATACACTTCAGGAATATCAACAAAAATAATATCAATTACTTGGTGAACCTTGGGATTGGACGATAATCTTATCAACACATTTTTAAGTTCACCAATAACTTTGGCATTAGTTCGATCTAACTGAATGATCTTTAAATCAGACGATTTTACTTCAGCGTTAATTTTCTGACACACAGACAAATGAAATACATTTGACGAGGCTCTAGAATCAACCATATAGCTATGTACATTCCTATTGAAAATTTTGAAAGTTAATAAAAAAGGAGGCACATTTTTTCGTGAAGAAACAACAAAATTCTGCTGATTTTTTATGGTTGTACCTGAAATAGTTTTATCTAAGTTTCCTACAGTTTTTTTCTGATGTGTCCCTTTTTTCTTGATTTTTTGATGAATTTTTACTTGGGACATCTTTAGCTTTGTTTGAGTCAGTTTCTGCTGATTTCTTGTTGATTAGATCATTCTTTTTATTATTTTTAGCAATTCTTTGGAGCATCTTCTATAGGATAAGTGGAAATTTCAGCAATTCAAAAATTGAAATATTTTCCCTTAGTTTTTTAAGATCTTCAACTAAATCATACTCTAAAACTGGGGCAACGAAATTTTGTTTTGTTTCAGTTTTCTTTAACTGTTTTGAAACCACAATTTTACTTGTTTCGGGTGAAGGTTTGTTTTGTGTTTTACTTCACATGTTATAGGGATGGACAGTCTCAAAGTTTACTTGAAATATATTGTCCGACAAATGCCCGAAAGTGGGAGGAGATGAGTCCTCCTCATTAGGTGTCTCTTCCTCACATGTATCATAATGACTTTCAGGGGGAGCAGGAACAGAGTTATCATGTGCTTCCAGTATTGTTTTCAAAGCATACTGCAGGCCTTTGAAGTTCAGGCCATCTGTGGTCGAGTTTGGACGGTTTGGACGAAAAGGTTTTCTGAAAGGTGGTCTGAAAACTCCTTTTACTTGTAGATGCCTCCTCAGTGGATATTTTCAATTCAACAACCTGATTGGATAATTTCTGGAAAGATTTCTTCAAACTCTCCAAGTCTAATGTTTCTTGTTGATTTTTAGCTTGAGGAGGCGTAGTGAGAATTTCTATTTTCTTTTTAGAAGATGAAGTTGTTTCAACCTCACTAGTTAGATTATATTTTAATCTCAGAATGTCCTTCTCAATTAGGACTGCCTCCTCAAAGGCTTCTAATAATGTGTTCTTTTTGGAACTTTTAACCCATATGGCTATATTGTTATGCATGGCCTTAGTATAGTATGCAACAGTCATATTTTTTGTTGGAATTTAATCTATAGGGATTTTGTTTTTTAACGTCGGGAATATCGGGTTGAAATCCTTAAATTTTTATTTAGGGTTCATTTTCAAACTAGAGAGTTCCATTACTAAAACTTCCGGAGATTTATTATCTCCGAATTTTTCTAGGAAATAGGTTTCAAAATTGTCCCAAGAGAGAATGGTCTGAGGTTGTTGTGAAAAATACTAGGTTGAGGCATTTCCCTCAAAAGTGTAAGGGAATAACCTRCGCACAACATCTTCGTGTTCGACACTCCGAAGTCTAATAGCCAACATAAATTTCTTAATGTGATCCTCAACTAGTTGCTTTGAATCTCGATCAAATTTGGGCAACCATTTCTCTAGATGTTTGGGCAACAGGTGTTGGGGTCCAGGTACTGCCACAACATCTTGATTGAGCCAAGTTCTGGCTGGATTATTCTAGTTTTCCATGGGAGTTGGTGGAGTTGAAGGTTGAGATGGTTCAGATGAGGAACTACCTTCATCTGAGGATTCCCCTCTTGAAGAAGGTGGAGAATAACTAGGTGGGGATGGCAGGATAATAGATCCTCCAATACCAAGGATAAGTGCTTCAACAAGATTGATAATATTACCACCTAAAGGGTTTCCAGGCAGACCAGTGTATTGAGGTTGTCCTTGAATATTTGTGAAATCAAGAGGTTGATTAAGTTGTCTACCAGGATGTTTGATACGAGATAAATCAC